>DF243046.1:0-32922 GCA_000507305.1 Breviolum minutum Mf 1.05b.01 | reverse complement strand
ACACAACTTTTCACCAAAAACCCTCAAATCATTGCGTGCCCACTTCACAATTTATCCCTGCACTCTCCTGACTATATTATTCTCGACTTGCCTCCAAGAACGGAATTTGCTATCCCTCTTTTCTTACCATTGTCAACCGAATTCTCGAAATGCGGATGGATAGCTGTTAGATCGTTCTCTAACATTAAGATTATTCTTGAAGTTACTTCCCCCATTCATAGTCAATGTATTTTCAAATTTCTTACTTCTCTTGAACTTCCCACTGCAAATAATTCTCATATCATTGTGCTAGATGATCCCCCAATGGACATCCAGCCACCCCCTGAACAATCTTCTGACCTTTTACAGCTTGACGATGAACCATTAATGGATTCTCCTGCTGATGAGGAGCTACCTCCTCCCTCCCAGCCCCCGCCCATCCATCCGCCCCCACATGCCCTTTCATTAATTGCCTGTTATCGTTTTTTATCATATCTCACCTGGATCACTGATCATGATCATCCACGTCAAAGACTCTTGGAAGCTGTTGCGGGTGGTCTTCATCTTCAAAACATTCAATTAATAGGACCTTACCTTGCTGCTGCGCTTGATTCATATGAGGAAAACTTCTTCACTTCCACCCTTCCCCTTCCCATGCTTCAATTAATTGCAAACGATTTTCATTCATCCACTGCCAATACTTTATTCTCTTCTACAAGAGATGAATCGTCTTCCTTAACGCTATCCTCCATTATTCCTCTGCCAAACCTACCTACTATTACAAATCTACAAGAGGCACAAAACGTCTTTGCCAATATTTTCCAATATTTACCTGCCCAAACTACATTGCAGCTTAACTCCACTACTCTCATGTTCTCCAGCCAGCAACTTCTTTCTACTCCTCTCACTCATTTATTACCTGCCCTTGGCTCTTCTTTTACAATTTCGTCTAATGCAAAATTAAGAACTTCTGATTTCAATCGAAACATTGTTCTTAAGCTTAGGGCCATCTATGTTGAAATTTCTAGACAAACACTCTCCTCATCCGACTCACTTTATCTATTTTTAGAACAACACCATTCGGCATCTAATACAGTTACCGTCTATGATCCATCAGCTGGCACTCAGATAAAACAAATATCCTCACTTGCATGCTATAAGCCCACTGTGCTTATTTTTAAACGGGGCTCGCAGCAATCTTTAATATGCCCACATCTCCTCCGACGTTTTGCGGCAGCTTCCCCCAGCCTCCCTCCTGCTACAACGCTATCGCCCTACTGTATCATCTCCCTTTTCGATGGCAGTGGAAGTTTTACGGACGTGATAGCAAAAGCTGTAGGTAAATGGCCAATTGCAATACTTGCAGCTGAAATGGATGCAGGCACTCGATCAGTTGTCTCAAAAGTAAAAGGATGGTCTGTAGAAGGATCAGTTTGGACTTATGATAAACATAACGCGCATACTTTCTATGCTGAAAACGTTTGGTCCATCATCGACCAACATTGTCTCTTGCTTCGGCAACTCTTATCCCTTCTTCCACCTGACTGCGTCATCTTTTTTGGCGCAGGATCACCTTGCCCTGACCTTACGATTATAGGAAGAGGAAATGGAGTTCTTGGTCTTACCGGAAACAGAAGTGTGCACATCCACTGTGTTTGGGCAGTTTTATATTTCCTTTCCAAATCTCGGTTTTGGAAAAGAGTGGTTTTCCTCGTTGAAAACGCAGGATCAATGAAACCTCACATGAAACAGTACATTCATAAACTTCTTGGTATTCCGGAACAATGTGCACATTATCTCAACTGTGCAAAATGGGGCTCAGTTTCACGTGCTCGCTATTTTTTCACTGCTTCCTCTACGGTCGTTACTCCCTTGCCTGCACCTAGCCCCTTCGATGAGGGTTGGTCACCAGCCCTAGTTATAGAACCTGACTCTCCAAATCACTCAAAACCTCGCCCCCTCCCACCGTGGCTTCGACCACGTCTTGTTACTGAAAGAGGTTCCGTAGTTCAGTCTCCTTTAGCTTATCATCCACAAAAAACCTTCTATATGATATTTCCTTTTTTGGTAAGGAGCCGGAAATACAACTGCGAAATTTTCAAGAATCCCTTGCGCAAAACCTCCCTTATCTCTTCCCCATCTTACCTTTTAAAAATTTTCTTCCGGAATTCCTCTGGTCTGATTGGGATCATCTGATTGCTTGGGGAGCAACCTTTGACTCCTCCATGACTCCTGCAATCATATCCGCCGTGAGTAATTTACAAGATTTTTATGACAATCCCTATATTTATACTCCATTTCGCCTGCCAACACTTAATGAAAAAGCAACTGACTCAGAGCTTTCTGATCTTCTATCATCCACCATCACTGAAGCTAATCCCCCCATTAAGACCCTCCATAACATCATTGGCAATTTTTTCAAGCCCAGTGCTGTTTGTGCAGCATTAGGTGGAACCGACAACATTAAAAATTACGTGTATGGAGATTTAAAACCTAGTGAATGGGCTCCATTGGCTCCTCCAGCAGTTGATCTCCTATTTTCCGAACTCAAGCGAAAAGTCACCACCGATACCATTGAACAACCTGATCTTCGCCCCTTTATGGCTGAGCGATGGTATCCAAAAAAATCACCCAACTTAGAACGGGATGATTTTTGGCATACTGCCTTACACACCCCCTCTTCACCCGTTTTCACGGCTCCCACCCCACCTCCTCCAATGGTACCCGACACCGTACCTTCTAACATCATATTACCTTATTCGCAGGCAATCCTTCACACCCTCTCTGCACACTCTAGCCTCAATCAACTTGCCCACGGGGCATTAGTGCAAACGTATCCCACCTCTGTACTTTTTACTAACCCTTTTCCACCCTTCAAAACCCATGCGAATCCTTTTCTTCTTTCGCCTCCCCTCCTGCTTAAACTCCCTTTTCTAATCGCGTATTTCAAAGGGTGGGAATCTTTTCAATCATCCAATGCTGCCATTGTCCTACGAGAAGAAAGTGGTGTTGTCACGCACTATGCCTTTGGATCGCTCGACAACTTCTACCGTCTCTATCTCTTTATTTTTGACTCACTTCAGGAATCATTCCAGTTTTCACTACTTATACAAGGAATAGAACCCCCTGTTGAGTTAACCACCATCTTGCATGGCATGCATGCCTCCTGGAGCCTCCCCGAAGATATTCTTTCATATAAGTATCTTTTAGCACAATTTCCCACTCTCATGGTATTTACCAATGATAATTTTACTCAACTTAGCTCACTTTCTTTATACCCGCCTTGGGAGTCCTCCTTTTACCCTATTTCTTTAACCATTCCCTCCCTTTTACCTTTACTTTATTCTCTTTTTGAACCATCAGACGATGCGCCCATGTGGGGCTCATGTTCACTTCCAACATTCACTGGCTCTTATCCCTTTCAAGTTCACCTACAACTTTGGCTATTCGTTCACTCTTCTTTTTTGGAACATTATGGGTTTCCTGCCACCCCTTTTATTTTTATAAACTGTACTTCTTCAGTAGAAACAATTACTGAACCTGACCTGTTTATCTGTGCCAAGGATTCCCCTCCAACAGTGGAACTCCTTTTACACACCAAATGTCCACATTTTTTCATGCATGACCATCACACAGACCAGACCGCGCCACACTATGGCCTGGTCATCGCAACCCCTGCAAGTATGTATTCTGACATTATAGTGTCTGACCTCTCCCCCCAATTTATCCCATATCCATGACGCTTTTCCCAACCCTTCCTTTTTGCCAGCAATCATTGCTGGCTCGTCAGCAAATATTTGCTGATCTCCGACGTGCAGTACAGTCTTTTCGCCATCTCAAGCAAGACTCTCCACGTATTCGTATTCGCACACTTGATATTATTCCCCTCGCCCTTCATCTACCGCGCACTGCGCCCTTGGAGCTTATAACCCAGACCCTCTCCCCCACCGCTTCCCTCTCTATTTGGATTAGTCTTAGTACATTAAACCCTACCGCACGCTGTTTCCTGGAGACGTTATTCCAGTTTTTTGAACAAAAACATTCTTCACTCCATAAGCGTATCCCCCCCCTCCTCACTTGGAACCCATCCTCCTTAGCTACCATTCACCAAGGCCCCTCCCCAAAAATGTGTTTAATTCTTAAAAGAGCTCGCTCCCACATCTGCTTTATTCAAGAAACCAACTGGAGTACAGTTTACAACCATATCTCACTCTCTGCCCCCTTCTGTTCGATCTATCATTCCCCAGCAACTGGAGAAGGATCTAGCGGTGTTGCTACCTTTCTCCCACACCCCCTTACTGCATCATCCCACTCAATAATTACTCCTGGTTATCTTTTGACCATATCTACCTCTATCGGAGGCCTCTCTGTAGAACTTATTAATGTTTATCTTCACCCACGCAAACTCTCTCAATTGGGCTCTTCTCTTCTGGCCCATCTCCGTAACGAGCATAGTCGTTCCCACGACCTACGGTTCATTGGCGGGGATCTTAATCAGATCAATACTAAGGTACCCACCCTGTATCAACAAATCATCATGGAACTAAACTGTACCCCGGCGCCTACGCTGCCCACTTACCGGCTTCCAAACGTAAAGTAGTCCTCTGGACGCTTTTCTACTTCAATATCCTGATTACTTGTCATCATCGCCGCCAAAATTTCTCACCTTCTGGCCCTCTTTCCAACCCACAGGACATGGCATCCTCATCTGTAAATTTACTCGTACCTCATATGTCAAACCCTGTCCTGATGACCTACCGGCCCCGCATATTCCATCCTCTGTCTTCTATACTCCGCCTTTTGAACAGGATTCTCCACCTTCCACCGCTACTCCATTTCTCTCCCACCTTCATCGTTCACTGCTTTGTCTACCTACCCCAACCACAACCGCTGTCAAATCAACCATTTGGGCATGGTGGCACTCTTATGGGAAGCAACCACATCTCACTCCCACCCCTGCCCATCACTTTCATATCCTCTCTCGTTAATTGACCTCAGCCAAAACAAGAAATGTCACCGTTCCCCTTCCTTCGCTTAATTGGTTACTGTCTCACTTTCCGTCCGATCCTTACCAATTTCCCATCCACCATGACGCCCACGCAACCCTTCCAGCGCCTCTTCTTTCTGACCTACTGATAAAATACGAACTCCTCCACCCTCCCTCTTCAAATGTTACCCGAACACAATTTTCTACTCCATCCCCAGCCACATGGTCTAAATGTCGAGTTGCCGCCCCCAAAATTTGGGCTCACCAAGGCGTTATTAAATCGGAATCCGGCCACATCTGCACCACTAGCTCCACTCTTGACGCTGCCCTAAGAGCTACCCGGTCTTTTTGGCAGGATTTTCCATCGCCATACCACTCCCACTGGACGGAATTATTATCATTTTATGCATCACGGGTATCCCCTGTACCACACTGTTTTCCCCCTAACTTTGACGATTTTTACAAAGCAATCACCTCATCTCCTGATTCTGTGCCAGGTGCTGACGGCCTTCCATTTGCTGCTTGGCGCGTGGCCCCTGCGGTCTCTGCCAGCGCCCTTGCTAGTCATTTCAACGACATTCAAACCCAACAAGCCCGAACTCCTCTTCAGTCTTTAGTCTTTATCCCCAAAGCGGATAAAGGTGATTACGCTGATAACTATCGTCCGCTTGGTTTACCAAACACCTGCGATCGGCTAATTGAACGAGCGGCTTACTCACGGTTTGCAACCACCTTAATCGGTGCTTTACACCCAGCACAAGCGCTACTCAATACCTTCCGAGAACCTCAGGCTAACTTCCTAACAGTGCAACACTTCCTCAACAATACCCAGGAACATGGTTGTGTTCTGCTCTCCGACCTGGCCAAAGCTTTTGAGCGGGTCAACCCTCATTGGATAATGTATGTGCTTTTTCACTTAAATGTTCCCTACTGGGTTATCATTTATTGTCGACACATTCTCTTCGGTCGTAAGGCCCTCCACAAAATTGGGGCGTATTTTCGCCCTCCAATTGCCTTACGTACTGGAGTCGACATGGGACGAGCCTTTTCTGTTCTCCTCTTCTGCATCGCCATGGACCCCTGGTACCACCACGTTCACGCTATTCCCCGAGTTTGCGTTAACGCAGGCTATATGGATGATAACGCAACCGGTGGTAACGGTCTTTCATGGCTGAATGCTGCACAGACCTTAATTCTAAAATTCTACTCTGCTGGTTTTCAGGTTCTTAAACACACATGTTACAAAGCTGTTCCTATTTCCACCCCGCCCCCCTATGTTCCCTATATTACCGAAACTACTCCACCTACAGATGGCTATCCATCCCTCTGGACAGCATTCGCTGCTATTGAAGCGGCTCAATATGTACAACTTATCTCAGGTACTCTGTCTGTAACTGTGCCCGCTTCTTGGATTCATGTGTCCTCGGTTTTAAGTATCCCTTCTCACCCTCACCTCCTCACGCGGCTTCACACTACCCCATGTCCTTGCAAATGTAAAACCTTTCTCATTCCCAATTTTCCGCTATCCCACTCTGACCTCCCCTACCTTGATGCCACTCCATTTGGCACCAAAATCGTTTCTCCATCGGCCATAATGTTAGGGCTTTATCTTCACTCTCCATTCTCATGTGTCCTCCCCACCCCTGCTGCCCTTCCCCCCACTCTCATCGATGCACTCACAGTCGAATCTCAACAAACACAAAAAGCGTGCCTTTCTATGGAAAAGCGCTTGCAATCCTGTCGCCCCTTGAACCTCTCATTTCGGGATCGTACCCTATTCTTATCTTTTTACGTCCTATCTCTTCCCCACTACCACCATTCCGTTCTTCTACCGTCTACCTCCCTTATTAACCACTACGTTTCCCTTATCCGCAAATCCTTGTGCCGCCGCCATTGGATTCAAGCTCACTACCTCCCCGGTATAGTGTCCTTTTTGAAACTGGGGATCCTCCACTGTCCCACCATCTTCCTCTATTCTTCCCTATTAGGCTTCTCCGTTCGTCTTTATGGTGAAGTTATCCTGGTCTGGCTATGCGGTATTATCTCTTCTCTCCCAGATATTCCTGGCCAACTCGCTCAAGGATTACAACAAATTCGAAAAATGCTTCAAGAAGCCACTCCTTTTAATCCCGACCCCTTTCCTGAACTCCTTCACCCATATCTCTTTCAACACACCCCTTCCCATCGCCTGTCCAAACTCGCAACCAAATTTTTCAAGCTCTACCTTCGACGCAAGCTGCACATTGAGGCCAGAACCTTTCTTAGATCGCGATTTGGCAAACGTTAAATTCCACTTTTCTACCTCCCCTTCACTCTTTGATACCCTTCACCAAACTCCGACAAAAGTCATCCCCCCCGCCTCTCGTCTGGCTATCCTTCGTTGGAGTATCGACTCTGAACCGGACGTTCATTTTCGCCTTAGACGCCACATCTCCCGGCCATCTCCGTGTCGCTGCGGTTGTGGCTCCATATCTTCTTTGTACCCGGAAGGCCTTCAACATGGATCCATAAGTTCTCACCACCTTCATCTCCCACACACTTGGCGTATTTTTCTCCCTCCCAGCTTACCACCTCCTTTCGCCAATATCTCCCACCGGCCGGATCCTCCCGCCCTCCCGCCCGCTGTAACCTTAACTTGGCGTGCTCGCTCCGGTGCTGAGCTTACCTCTCTTGAGAGTCTTCCAGCAGCTCTAAGTACTTGGGTAACCAACCCCTGTGTACTTTGTGGCCACGGAGATAACTCGGTCCAACATTGGCTATACTTTTGCCCTGTACCAGCTCTCGCTGGCACACTACTCCTACGTCTTTCATGGAAAACTTCATTTTGGTTCCTGCACCATTCTCTTTCTTATACCCAATTGGCTCAAAGAAGTGCTTTATGGGCTTCCACGCGACAATTCGTCCATGAACGATCTGGCCTACCCCCTCCCTCACTATACATCCCCCGCCCTCTCACTCCGACACTATTTTCCAAATGGCAACACAACTCTCACAGCGCGCCATTTCTTTTATTCCATCGGCTTTCCGCCCCACCCATCTCCACTTCTCGCCGCCCCCTTCTCTTACCGCCTCTTGTTACCATGACCCCATTACCTTCTCCCTCCGCACCGCTGAGAGAGAAGGCTCCCCCACTTTTTATGGCCATGCCCCTATTCTGCATACTTCTTACCCTCAAAGGGCCCGTATTGGCACCTATCCCTTGCACTCACCCACTGTACGAAAATTGTTTGCCTTCCAAAAAGTATCCCCTGACATCCCTAACTGCTCCATAACCTATGGATTATGTTCTTGCGGTACCATTCATGCCTACCTTTCGGCCTTAGCTCCCATCCCCCCTAATACTACTCTCCACGTTGGGGACCCCCCCTATCACGAGTCGGATTTCATTTTGCAATTTGATGGAGGCGCTTTTCGCACCTTACAAGTGGGTGGCGCCGGTGTTGTCCTCTGGCAGCATACCAGAGGACACCTTACGTTCGTCGACTCTCTTTGTATCCCCCTCGCCTCTTGCCCTGATGCTGCCCATGCTGAGGCGGCTGCTGCGGCGGGTGCCGTTCAGTTAGCCGCTAAACACTTTCCTCGCCTCTCCCCCACACGTATTGTGATCAAAGGCGACAACAAGGCAGTTATCGACTTCATGACCAATACTGGCAAATACCGGCGGCCCGATTTACAGCAAGCCTTACAAGAAGCTCACCATCTACTTGCCTTTCGCTTACCCCCATGTTATTGGTGCTATACTCCTCGAGAATTTAATAAATGTGCGGACTACCTTGCGGGAGTTGCCCGAGATCACGCTCGGGAATGCCTCGCTTCCACAATATCCACCACTGAGCCCCTAGAGCTCTCCCCATTCTTTTGCCCATTACCTCCTTCCCTTTCCCCCTCCTTTAACCCTCCCCCGCTTCTTTCCACCCCGCCTTCCTCTACACACTTTACTTTCCCAGAACTGCCTTCTTTCCCCCCTTCTCTTTACCCCCTTCTTTTCCGTGCTTATCACTCCATACCACGTATACTTCGATACCTGCGGACCCTCATCCGTGTGGGCCCGCATGCGCATACATCTCTAGGCACGCAACCTCCACTTGCTGTGTCCTATAAGCCATCCGCATCTGATAACAACGGTCGGCTTTATCCATACCCCACTGGGGCGGCGACCCTACCTCGCTCCCTGCGTTTTCTGCTCTTCGGGGCCACACACCTCGAAATCGATTTAGTTAGCGCACACTATCAGTTCTTTCAATGTGCAGCTCACACTTTCCTCGACCAACCTCTCCCTGCCGCCCCCGATCTTAGAGCAACATTATTTGAAGACATGTCTAGGCCACCTTGCACTATCCTTACCCATTTCCCCCAAGCCCCTAAACGTACGCCCCTTCTCCTTCTTAACTCTACCTTAGGTGACACGTTACAGTATTTAGCGGCATTCGGCTACTATCCGTCCTTCGAAGTGCGGCACATGTTGCAGCGTATACACGCAACCAAAGGCCCTCTGGTTGACGCTTTAGAACGTGTGTACGGTCCACGTCATCTATCAACAAGCACTCCACGCAATCGGTGCTTCTTCCTGTTAGAACGACTCGAGGCCAGCTGGATGAAACACTTTGTGTCGTCCTTACTTTCTCTCTTTGTCCCAACAAGTCTCATCTGGCTCCACGATGGTATCTGGGTTGCCCCTGTTCCCTCCCGCGCTTTTATAGATACCGCCAATCGTTTAGCCACCGCAGCCCTGGGGATCTCCTCCCTTCCACTTCAGCTGTCTTGCACTTCCTTGAACTCCAAATACAAGGAAGTCTAAGGACATCATTAAAGGCTCTCCGCCGCCTTCCCACCACCCCACTTCGTGCCCCCCCTCCGTCTTCTTCGCCCCCCGCTATCGGAATTGGAGGCCCGAACCGCTTTTATTCGCATGATGGCTCGTCAACAGCAGCCCAGCAGAGATACGCTCCAACTCTATCCCCCTCCTCCTCCGATTAGAACGGGCGAAATTATCGTTATTGATTGACAGAGCGCCCTTCCCCACCATCCATCCCCATCCTGCACGAAGGCCAGGGGGGGATTGTTGGAGCTGAGGCCAAAAAAAAAATAATAATAATACTTTGCTGTTACTCGTCCGGACTTATGGTAGTTCCTTAACTTTCCTCCCGGGTCGCCTCCCTTTGCCTTTTTGGCTTGTTTTTCCGGCCCGCCTCGAGTGCCTTTTTTACCTTGATTTGAGCGTTTGCCGGTTGCACTTATGGCCGCGATTTGGTTGTACCGGGGTGCGGTTGCCTTGTCATTGGGTTCCGGCGTCCTTTCCGCCTTCGCAGCTCCAGGGTTACTCCACCACCATTCGGTTCTGCGTTGTCACTATTTATGATACATTTTTTGCTGGGCCCGGCGATCGCGGATCAGCGTGCAATTAGATTATTCAAGTCAATTTGCTGCATCCCTGTTCCAGTTTTCATATGGCTACTACTGACATCACCAACGTATCATTTCGCGATGTGCTCTTGTTCCAAACACATTTTAATTTGCTGAATTTGTGGATAACCGATTGTTTGCATATGCACATTTACAGTTGTTTCGTCCTAGTCTCAACTCATAAATTCCTATTATACATCCATTCACATGGCAAATTTGACTCCACTTGCTTGCTTATCAGCTTTGAGCACATGGGTCATGGCCGCTCCATGTTTGTGCTTTCCGCAGCTTTGGCTTAGCTAGATGCCTACAAGCGGGCCCGTGCCCTTCTAGTCCAGTCTGCTGGTCAATACTTGCTCCTGTCTCTTTTGATTTGTCTCTCCTCACTCCTCTCCCTCTTCTTTTCCCTTTTTCGCCCAGTCGGGCCTTACCCCGCAAACTCGGCACACCTCCCCCTTGCATTCCTTTCGCACCGGCTCTGCCATATAGGCACACCCGATTGTGAATCGGTTGAATTTCACCTCAGTGACCCGGCTCTGCCATATAGGCACACCTGGGTTCACTCAATCGCACTCCCCCAACACACCCCTCTCATTTGCTGACCCTGTTCCTGGGACTGGCTCTGCCATATAGGCACACCCAGTCCCTGTCAAGAACCCGCCCCCCTTGGACTTTACTTTACTTCCATTCTGACCCGGCTTTGCCATATAGGCACACCTGGGATCAGTTTTGGTTGTGATTTCCATCTTCCACGTTTACCCGCCTCTCTGCGCTGAACCATCGCTCCGGCTCTGCCATATAGGCACACCCGGACCGTCTCTGCGTTACCCCTCTCTCCATGGCAACGGATTACCCCCCCCTGGACGACGACACTATTGTTGAAGAGAGCAACTGGCCCCGTCCATCCTCAATGGTCGCTTGAACTGGCCTCCAGACATTGGCTATACTCCCGTCCCCTATCATTTAGTCACCAGGAATACTCTGCACATCCAAAATAGTGCTACGGAAATAGCCTGTTCGGATCGGCTTTCTGCCCTACCACATTGGCACGTTCCAAGCCACACGCAGGACCAGCAACCACTCCCTTGGCTTGTTGTCTACCCGTACCATCCTATCATTGAGACTTGGGGCACCATACCATTTTCATCCCTACTGACGACCCTGCCCTTTTTAACTCCCTCCCTGAATCTTTGCGGAACCTATGGGGTAATATCCTGATTAGTACCCGCTATCGCTATATCCTATACCACACAAATAAGAAAATTCGTGTCAAAGCAGCTGTCTTTCTCGCACAACGCCTCAATAACAATACTCCTTACTTTGCCAACCTGCGTGGGCGAACCGCAGCCTCTCCCCTCCCGGCCCCATCTGCAGAGCTCACGGGGCTCTGTGCGACCTTTCTCACTCGATGTCGTGACGTGCTTCTTGGTCGACGTCGTGCTTTCCACCTTGAAGACTATACCAAATGGGTGTCGCATAATGCCCCCCCAGCATCCCCTATAGTCCGGACAGTCAGCAACCCACCTACTCAGCCGCCCCTCAAACAGCTACACCTTTACCGGAACCATCATTGCCACCACCCTGCCCGACGCTCCGCTGGCCCCCGTCCCAGCTATGGCCACCACTGAACCTTCTCCACCACAAAGTACTTCCTCAGTATCTGCTTTTACGCAGATCCCTCCTCTTGCGGATTTTGCCTCTGAAATCCCTTCAGCGGCGTCTGATATTCCAATGGAGTGCCCTCGAAACACCACCACACCTATGGCAGTCGACCCAAGCTTCCACGGGTCCCGCTGACCCCACTATAAACCGGTGACGCCGCCCCCAGTCGGCCCTCCACTCCCAGGCCCATCACCAGCACAACCAAGGATCGGCTAATCGCCCCCCTTATCCTGCCACCACGACCTCCTCCCAACACCAACCTAGCGGATATCCCCGTAAACAGGCCTGCATCCATCACGAACTGTTATGCTGGCCTTTTTGCCAGGCTTCCCTCTCTTTCTCAAATTTATGAAGCGCCCCACCACAGCGCTCAAGCGCTGTATAACTTCATTTTTGCTCCCTCGCAACCGCTCGAAGTTCCACAACATCCAGAACCCACCCTTCCTGCCACAACCACGGATCCTACGGCACCGGACGCATCCATGGGTACTGTCGAGGCAGCACATGAGCCAGTCGCTCCCTCCCTGGCACCAACACCTTTCGGGACCCTGCTGGATAGTTTCGTGGACATTCCCGCATCCTTACGCGATGTCAATCACCACCGCACACCTACTGTGCTCTCTAGTGGCTTGCCGGACCCGGTTCTGGGCACTGCTACTCCCCCGGTCAAACTTTCTCCACTTCTCAATTACCTCCACCAACACCTTACCCCTCACCTACGCTCTCACATCGGCACTAGCATCCAATCTTGCTTTGTCACTCTAATCATTGGCCCTAGCACCGACGTGCGTGTAGGTGCTGCCCTCCACTCTCATTTAGTATGTGCTGCAGTGGCACCCTCCCATGAAAACTACTCAGTACTCTTCATCCCATCTGATCTCCTCACCGACTTTGCCTACCCCATTGATTGGCAACCGCTCTTTCTATACTTGGCGGCCTCCTTGGCCTATCCCGACCTCCCATTTCTAGTCACTACCCCTGACTACATGGCAGGCGCCCTCTGCACCGCTCAGGGGCTCCGCAGTCTGTTACACAACAGCTGCTCCCACATACTGCTGGCTACCGCCGACACACTCGTCTCTCCCCACCTCTTCTTACATCTCCCCACGTTCCACTATCCCCGGACGCGATGGATACTGGCACGGCTCCCTCCAGTCTCCATCCCTTTCGCTTTCGTACCCCGGAAGCAACTACATTCTCGGATCAACTAGCCCATGCCGTTGCCTGCCGCGCCTCCGTTACGGAGGTCGATCTGCAAGACGCGCATTTCCCTCTTTACTGTACACCATACTACGGATACTCACCAACCACCTCGGTGGACTTGCAGGTTGAAATACTCCAGCTTTCTAACCATCTCGTGTCCTCCCTTTCCCTGCTTTCCAGTAAAATGGAAGATGACTCGCTACCTACCCCATCCAATTTACTTTCGGTCTTGGCCGCGCTGTACCCCCATCTACTTCACGTCAGCCCTGGAGAAGGTCTCCTCCTCAGCCCATTCACTGACCCCGATACTTCCGACCAACCGCAACCCTGCTGGCTCAATCGTATTGGGGGGCCTGCTCCCCCTACATTCCCCAAGTTTTTAACCCTTGAACAGTCTCTTACAGCTTACTCCTCTTCCGCCCCCTTGCAAATGTTTCTTAAACCATTGCCTCTCGGGCCTTCCGCGTGCGTCCACCTCAACCAAGGTTTGCTGCCTCCCCCCCTCGTGAACTCCCCCCATCCCCCCCTAACCCTAAGCAGTGAGCCTGCTGGTGGATGGGGGGCTGTCCAATATTATTTCCACTTTCGCCCTGACTCGACAGCAATTTCATTGACCCAGCTGACACCTGAACTCCATCAGCTGCCCCGCGACTTCTCGACCTCCATATTGAGTTATGAAAACTGGGCGCCACCAGAAGACCTCTTCCAGGTAACACCACCCCCTACCTCGGAACCTGTTGCTGTCCTCTCGGTTTCTTGCCCGAAGTACTCTACCTATGCCTCCCCCGATCATGGCCTCACCTTTTGTAACGGGGCTGCATCTGCCCCGCGGGCCACATCTTGTGGCCCTTCCCTCGCTATCCCAGACTACCACCACCAATACACGGAATCAACCGGCCTTTGGAGTACTGATGCATGCCATACTCCGGATTGCGGCTCCATCGCCATAGCATTTTACCTCACCACCAGTTATTGGGCCTCCCACCCGGTCGAACAGCTCTCCGCCGACAACTTCGCCACTCCTGTTGCCGCTGCCTTCTCGTCTCTTCATGGGTTCAACCGTTTTGGGCTCCCTGATTACTTTGTCGCTCCCCATTCCCTGTTTACATCCACAGCGCGAATACTTCTCAAACTCTTTCGGGGGACCGACCTCCTTGTTGAAGGTTTTGGCCCAGGCGCATACTCCGGCGCGGTAATCACAAACCTTGCCTTCTCTCACGCTAACTTTCAGGCGATATTGGTCTCCTTGGGAGGCGTCGCAATGCACATCCCCACCCTTACCTCATGCCTCAATCACTTCAAAAACCATCATTTGCAAGTAGAAGAAGACCATGATGCCTACACAACAGGCATGCGGCAAAATGTATCACATCGCCCTGACGGCCCCCCTCCTAGTCCAAAATATGTTCTCATTCTTGCGCAACACGTCCGCGACCGCCGTGCCCCTTGGCGGCTCAATGATGTGCTCGCCGCGCACTTGTTCAATCACGGCATTCGTCTCATTACCCTTCACGACAAAATCGAGCATCAGCGTGCCCGGGCTGAAACCCGTGATTTGCCCTTTGTACCCTCGTCAAAGTTTGGCCGTTACCGCCACGATTATGAATGGTTAATTCCCTCCCTCAAGTTTTTCTCTCCCTCCACGCTACTCACACGCTCCTTTCAGCCCTTTGCCTACGATGAACTCGAAAACTATGAAAGTGCTGTTTCCTCCCAATACTCAACAGATCTTCAGGACATCCTCTCAGCCCTGCTCTCTCTATGGGGGTCTCCTCCCCTCCCGTCTTTTGCGGCTGACCCGGAAGGGCTCGGATACCTTCTCGTACATGGCTTATTCCCATGGAAACCGCAGGTCATGACCAACATCAAAGAAAGAATTTCAAAGGGAAGTTTCTCTAAACTTCCTTTGACAAATCGCTATTCGTATAAGACGCCAATATACGTATATATATAAAAGCCAGTATATATATATATATACATACGCAAGATACGCAACTGACATCAAACCGAATCGACACAAGAAACTATTTCAACGAAGCACACTTTTTCTCTTTTTGAGATTCGAGCAAACGGGGTGAGGTCAAGTTAACCACTTGCATTTCTCCTCAATATGGGTTGGCCAAAGACCACACCCGCCACCAGGCTAGGGTTAGGCATTTTAAGAAAGGTTGGCAGCACCACACCGATCCAAATGCTTTTAGTACGGGGTTTGGGAGGGCGGGTACCGGACTAAAAGGGAAACGCATTTTGGAACCCACCCATCCCACCCTAGCCAGAAGTTTCGGAAGAGTATATACATAATGAAAGTGGTCAACGGAAAACAATGGTCACGACTGCTAACTTGAAAAATGCATCCCTTTTTTTAAAAAGGTAAATTTTTCAAGTTTTTCTTTTTGGAAATAAAGTTTTCATCGCTTCGCGAGTTACAACTTATTCCCATGGAAACCGCAGGTCATGACCAACATCAAAGAAAGAATTCAAAGGGAAGTTTCTCTAAACTTCCTTTGACAAATCGCTATTCGTATAAGACGCCAATATACGTATATATATAAAAGCCAGTATATATATATATATACATACGCAAGATACGCAACTGACATCAAACCGAATCGACACAAGAAACTATTTCAACGAAGCACACTTTTTCTCTTTTTGAGATTCGAGCAAACGGGGTGAGGTCAAGTTAACCACTTGCATTTCTCCTCAATATGGGTTGGCCAAAGACCACACCCGCCACCACCCCATTCTACACGTGTGTGTCTTCGGCCATCAATTTTGGCAATAGAATCTTCCAGTCACAAAAGAAACGTTTCACGCCAGCTGCAATCAAATGGTCATACTTCAGCCGGCTCGGGTCATCACTGGGATTTGAAAATGAAGCGACACGACTAAACCAAGGCTTCCAAACTGCCTTCAATTCCAAGTCGACATATACGGCCAAGATAGCATCAGCATGTTTGATGCCAGACCACGCCTTGATAAGAGCTGAACGTGAAGCCTCGTTGTCAATGTAATTCACTACGTAACGATGGGGATAAATGGACCCCCACAATGATAGTGCAACCAACGAAGCAAGCAACTCAATCAAATATATAGGATTCAAAGAAAATTTCAAATATTCATTCAACAATTGCTCTGGAACAATTTCGCTGAAGAAGCCCAACCTCTCACCCGTCTCGGAATAGATTATACCACCAAGAGTGCCAGGGTTTTCAGCGTCGGGTTCGAAAGCCCCGTCAGTAAAAATGTGCACCACTTCACCAGCTGCCGCCCTAATCTCTATTGGGGGTCCCTGCAAGACTCGTCGTTTGAAAAAGGTCAAGGCTCTCACTAAACTGTCGTTCAATGTCGTCGAGCCCTTGTCTGAAGTGGCACGTTTACCAATTTCATGTAATGACAAATTTGCTATGCGACCAAACATGAAACTCTCAAACCAAATGAGCCGCCCACGCAGCGTTTCAGCTTCCTTGCAAGTCATCTTGTTGGTTTCCAAGTGCCGTGATATGGTGTGCTCCAACTCCTCCTTGCGAGAATCTGTATGCCTGAAAAAGACCACACCATCACAAAACTTCGAAAAATCAATGACCACGCCCAAAACTTCCATCTGCTGGTCAAAGGGTTTCCACTTTTTTCCTTCCCTCGAAAATCGTAGCCCCAACAAATCCAAAAGCATCGCCACATGCTGCTCCGTTTGTGAAGCAATGTCTGCACGACTTATGATCGGGAAATCGTCGAAAAATGTCCCAGCCCAAACATGAAGACCCATTGTGAGTATATGGAAAACTGCTGTGCTCACCCTCAAGAACCCTGATACGCTGCCTGAAGCTCCGAATGGCAAGGCATTCAGTCCATAAATGGCACATGAGTCTTCACCAGGTTTTGGAACTGCGATTCTGATGAAACTTCTATCAAAGGAATGTATCGGATACTGCTTGTAAGCCGAGGACAGGTCGAACGTCTTACCCATCAGCTCAGCCCCAGCCCCAGGCCCAAACGTAGATAACAACCTCACGATAGTTGTAGCAAGGAAGTCGAGGCCAAAGAGTTTTGGCTTCTCCACCATTCCACATGTCGCGTTTACGCCACTCGTCTTGAAATTGTCTATCACTCTAACTTTCTTTTTCTGCTGCAACCCAAACCTGTGCGTCAAAGAAAGGTCATCAGACTTTTGGCTATCATCCCGCCATATCCAGTTGCGTTCAACTTCAAGTTGCGTTTCGTCCCATGCAGCCCTCACCATTTCTTTGTCCTCTGAAGCTGAAGCACGAGCAAGGACCGAACGATTCAAACCACGGGCCATGCCCAGCAATCCGGTGACCGTTACGCTTGGTTGTTTCGGAAGTTTCCCAAAGCAACCTGAATCTCGAAGCCATCCAGTCACTCTGAAACCAGCACAAATATCTTCAACCAAATGCGTGTCAGGATATGAGATGTCACGTAGCATCTCGCCAAAAAGCAGCAACCGTTTCCCTTTAAGAACGGCAGAACAATGTGGAGCCAGGCTTTGGTGCAGTTCGTGTTCTGCACCAGACAACTGAGCTGCCCTCAAAGTCCATCTTTTTAGCCACGCTGCCCTGTTTGCAAGAATCATCGAAGCCTCGCCCACCATGTTTTGTTTCAATAAATTGTCAATGTTGTCAATGGATTTGAAGTCAAGAAATCGTGGGTGACCCGCCTTGATAGCCTCTTTGACAAAATCGTCCGGTTCCCTTGGAATGCCAAAAGAAAGCTTTTCAACTGAGTCCTCGTCTTTATATTGATTTGTGTTGCCCAAGGAATGGCCATCCACATCGCTAACCCGCACTTCACCCCACTTCAAAAGTTTGCGATGCACTATGCGAGCCCCTTTAGGAAATGTGTTCAAAATTTGTTGCACCAAATTTTCACTTTGTCCCACTGCAAAAAGCCATGTAAGATAGTGCGAGAATTCACTGACAAGCGGTTTCAAGCGGTGACCTCGCGGCAAAAATCCCATATTAACATGTTGCAATGCTGCTGAAGTCTGTTGTTGAGATTGCTCCAACAATGATTCTGTTTGTTTAATGCCCAAAGCTTCTGCAGCTTCTTTTATGACATGCGCAACACGCTCACACAGCAGTAGCGGGTATGCCGCCTCCTCCGATGTTGGGAAATGAAGGCCAGATTCTGTTTGAACTGGCTTCCAAGGCTTGTGTTGATGAGCTCCATTGCATAGGATGTTGAAAGCTTCGAAGTTTGCCTTACTTGACCACCACTTAGTGCGCTTGTCCCTCTCGCCACCCATCATACAACTTTGAAAAACGTTGTGATAGCCAGGGCATAATGCAAAAAGTTCAATCATGGGATCAGTGTCCCAAAAGAGCGAATTTTCAGGGTTCTCAATGCTGAGAAGGATATCATATTGTAAGCATATTTTTGCGATTTCCAATGTTGCAAAATAAAGCAAGTTTGCTGAGGCTACCTTAGCTGCATCCAGTCCTCGAAGTGTCGGCAGCCCCATTGGATATAACTTGCTCCTGAGCGGTCTAGGCAAGTCATAGCCAGCAGCTTCCAAGTCTCTGTGCCGCTTGTTGCGTGCTGCTGAACATGTGCCGCACGGAGGAGCAATGTGAATGTATACGATGTTCATTCGTTCCGAAATGATAAAATTCTTCAAAAATTCCACATCGTCAGCTTTCGTAAGGTCCAAAGTCATCACAGGTCCAGACGTTCTATCAGCGCTGCGATCTATTGCCACAGCTCTCATTCCTATCTTGCGTATGGCTGCCGTCAATCGACCTGATCCTGAAAAAATTTCAATGCACAACAAATTTTCGAAAGCTGTCTTGTGGTTGTGTTTGATTGCATCCGTCTCAACCACATCTGCCGCCTGTTCCGTTTGCTGGTTTGCATGTTGCACCCTTGGCTTCGATTTCACCGACCCAACTGTGCAACTTGATGAAACTGAATTTGAATTGCAGTGTGACACTTGTTGGCTGTTGCATGT
This sequence comes from Breviolum minutum Mf 1.05b.01, assembly GCA_000507305.1. Lineage (NCBI taxonomy): Eukaryota > Dinophyceae > Suessiales > Symbiodiniaceae > Breviolum > Breviolum minutum. The sequence goes on along the minus strand of DF243046.1, from coordinate 13,723 downwards.
ATCAATGCTTGAACCACTGCACAAAGGACCTTGCACATTAGGATCTCCGTTTGGAGACTCTTTATCAAGTGACACTCGGCCTTCGTTTCTAGGCCTTTTGAATTCCACGTCTTCTGCCTGTCAGTCTTTCCCGTCTTTTGCACCCTTTGCATTCCTGCACTGCTGATAGCTGTGTCCAACTTTGCGGCAAAATGCACAAACATGAGCACCTCGACTGCAAGCTGGTGGCTTGCCGCCTGTAGTAGCCTTGCACCCGCTGGCCAAATTGTAAGCCCAACAGATAGGTTTGCCATTTGTTGTTTGTTGATGGCAATCCTTCAACTCCTCAGGAACATTTGGTGCATTCCTTGCACGCTTGCCTGGTCTTTTCTTTGGATTTGGTTTCTTATCTGGATCAACATCTGCAGTGCTGGATGACGCTGCACGTCCTGCTGGCTGCGGCATAAGAAGAACAATGATACGGGGATCATGCTGCATCCTCGTGATTGCTGCATCCAGTGGTTTATCACCGTGTGCGTCTGGTTTGACACTGTGATATTCTCGGGCCAGCAAAGTCCACAGTTCACAATCTGCTTTGATGAGTTGCGACAACGTGACTGGCCTCGTAGCTTGCGACACGTCTGATGCATAGGCCCTGAACAATGAATCAACCCACTTTTCGTGGACCTCCCACGACACCACACCAGTCATATCCAAAGCAAACCCCCTGCGCTGCAGACACCACATCAGTTTCAACTCTGTACCGTGCTCCGCATCATGGGTGACCACTTCGCTATCAATCTTCAGCATTTGCGATTCCACTTTGACTATCTGCTTTGGGTCCTTCACGGATGCACGCACCTCACTATCACGCTTGTGGCATTTCGAGGGATGTATCCAAATGATGTTGCCAGTTTCGTAAATTGTCTGGCACAAGTCTATGAGCCCATAGGATGGTTCCTTCTCACCCTCCAATACCACTCCATTCAACCTTTGTTTCAAATCTGCAATGCGTGCCTGCTTCTCTGGAACCGGCAGTTTGCGTGCCGTGGAACTTTGGTCTCCTGAGACTGCCATCTTGAGCTGAGCGAGCACAAACGTTTGCGCCTCAAAAAGCAGTCGTCTCAATTTTCCAATCTGTCCCATACTAGGCAAAGTAAAAACACGTTGCGCAAATTGCTCAAATGCAGCATCTGTCGGTGGTTGATTTGGCGTTCCTATCGAGAAAGCCATGCTTGAAAAGGTGTTGATGCCTTGCCTGTTCAACAGCATGGCCATCTGTCTTGAATCATCTATCTCATCACATCTGACTGTGAATGCAGCGATTGAATCCACCAAAGACATGGCGAAAGACTGCTACCGAAAACTGTTGCAACAAACTTTTCATGAATGATTTACTAATGCATGAAAAACACCATGTGAGAGACTTGGCATCACCACAGTCCCAAGTTGAACACATTGCATGGCAACCACTGCAATGTCGAGCTTATGTCATGCATGGGTTTACCACTGCACAACGGTTCACCTTGAGTTTTGGTGGCACCACAAACACAAGGATTTACATGGAAAAAATTAAACTATGTACACGCTAACAGATATGGATGTGTTCCGGCATGTGACAACTGCATCAGAGTCTCGGTGAAATGCATGACTCATGGAGATACCACTGAGTTTCTCAATGCACACTCACTCAGAAAAAGACATCTCATGCCACATGAAAAAATTCGTCGAAAAAGGATTCTTGGTGACATCTTCCAGCACAAGTGGGAAAGTGAAATGAAATAAATTTACGGTAAAAGTTGCAAATCTGAAAGAATACCGTAAATTCACCACACTGCATTTTTGTCGACGACTCGGATCACTCACGCCGGGTTGCTCTTTGGCAAGCATGGCACACTGCTGAGTCATACCTGAGGAGCCGTGGTGGTGCATATGCTGCATTCTTCAACCTTCCGCATGCTAGAGCTCTTTGATTGTCAACACTGATCAAATGCAAAAGCTTGGATCTCTGATGTTGCACAAACATGAATCCTGACGGTGCTTGGGGAGGATCAAATTGTCTGTGAACCCTCTGTCGTTCTTCTTGTTCAGATTCGGATGACGAACTGTCCGTTGTCACATGTCCACCATCCCCTTCATCATCGGACCCTTCCTCTGCAAGATCAGGTTTTTTGTCAGCAGGTTCCGGCAATTCGGAGTCGTCTGCAACTTCGACGCTTTGCATAGCAGGTGGAAATGAAAAATGAGTTGTTTCATCAAGCACATCATCCACACGTTGACGCTTACTATTGTCTAGGCGCCCAGCCCTGCTTTCATCAGGCCTGAACACTCCTTCGCGAACTTCCTTGATCAAGGTATCTAAAAGTCTGAGGTCTCTGGCTGCTGCGTCTCTTGCATAAACATCAGCCATCTGATAAGGGTGAACATGATGACCTAGTGAAAGCCGGTCCTGATGTGAATAGCCACGCTTCGCTGCATATGATAGCATGGTCGCTTTCATGCTGTGTGATGAAATTTGTCTCGAACTGTCATGTCGAGTTTTCTCTTCACCAATCAAAAGCCTCAACCAACACCCAGCCTCATCCGATTCGATCGCACGAACAAGCGGCCTTCCTTCTGAGTCAGGTGCAGGCATGAGACATGTGGAATCTTCTGAAAAAGGATCTATGCCTAATTGCTCCATGGTTGAAACCCACTTCGAAACCCACTCTGATCCATGCACACCCAAAGCTGGTGCGGTCAAATTCAAAAATCGAAATCTCCTGGCAGCGGCATGCATGGTCTTGTGTATAGCTACATCTGCATCTACGTAAGCAATTGTGCCATCACTGAATCGATCAAGTTTCAACTTGCCACAATGCACGAAGTCACTCCATCGAGCCCTTGAATAAATACAAAACAAAGCAGCCCCTGCCATCATGCAATCCCAAATGTCTGCTGATGATTCAAGCGTCTCATGAAGACACACTAAGTCACGCACACTCAATGGCGCAGCTTGATTTGCCCGATTTACAGGCCCACCAGAGATTGACCCATAGCACCGCTTGCTAACTATCAATGTATGCAAATCTTCAATGTTGAAAATGTATCTGCAAAACGTCAGGGCCTCCATCACACCTTTCAGTCTGCTAGCTGACTGTCCTGTGCTCTTCAAAACCTTCAACAGCGAATACAGATCCTGCTCAGTGTATGGAAAAATGTATCCCAATTTATGACCCTGCTCCATTATGTAGATCACACTGTTTGCACGTTTGATCAATGTTGCTGGTGCCTTGCCCACAAAGTAGTGTCCAAGTTGCTCACAAACCTGGACCAGTGATTCGCACTCTTGCATAGCCTTGCAAACAGACCATTCCTCCGGCCAGGATAAAACGATGCTTGTCCATTTTTTCAAACCACGCTGAAAATCTGACTCTCGTTTATCTTCCCAACTGATGTCACGACGATGTCCAACTGCAATAGTATAAATAGGCAGTTTCTTATCCAAAGGAAGCAAAGACCGTTTTTTCTCAATCAATGCATCTTTGAGCTCATCACCATCTCGTGGCACAAAAGGAGGAGAAGGACCTGTCAGCGGTTTTTCAGGATTGATTGCATCTAAAGGATCATACTCATCATCAAATATGCATTTCCACATTGGGGACTCCCAAGGCAAGTCTGGCAATGTTGTACTGTTGTTGAAGGCAGCATCTCTCAAAGAGTTTTGAAAGTTGTGTCCACGATACTGTGAAGGCTGACTTCCAACATGTGACGCCGCTGGTTCCGAAACTGAAGGACTATAATGTTCAGAGTCTGCATGTAAATGAGGTTGACTGGTTCTTTCTAAATCAGCATACCCATCGTCCCATGACTCCAAATCAAAATTCAATTGCGACGAATCCAGCTCTACTTGCCGAGAAAAATCTGAGGCCCCTCCATTTGCTTTGAGATTCAGCTCCATTGCTCAAACCCCCATAGCTACCGGACTAAAAGGGAAACGCATTTTGGAACCCACCCATCCCACCCTAGCCAGAAGTTTCGGAAGAGTATATACATAATGAAAGTGGTCAACGGAAAACAATGGTCACGACTGCTAACTTGAAAAATGCATCCCTTTTTTGAAAAAGGTAAAATTTTTCAAGTTTTTCTTTTTGGAAATAAAGTTTTCATCGCTTCGCGAGTTACAACATTCACCGCTGGCCAGAGGATCTAGCACGTTTCATCCATATCGAACCCGCTCCCCACGACACCCCCACAACGTTTTACACCCGAGTGTTCCTCCACCCTCTCCGCTTTCCTGCATTGCGCGCATTAGGACTTCCAGACCCCGATGTCAATGCTATCGAACAGGCCACGCGCAGCGCTCTTCTGGCTATGCCATTATTGCAAGCCCTTGACTACCTTCATACCCAACTCCTCTCAGGCCTTTGCGTCGCGGCCCCCCCTCGCGGCCTTATCTCTCGTGATAAAATGCTCGACCCAATGCGCCGCCAACCTCACCCCGTCGCCTGCCGACTGACTCGCCCTCGCGAAGCCTTGCAACAGGTTCTCTCTCCCACATTTAGGTGTTGGCTAGGTAAGCGCATATCCCCTTCCATAACCCTTGTCAATCTCAAATGTGACTCGGTACCCTGGGCCAACTACTTCACACAGGGACAAAAAGGCAGGTTTTCAAACCGGGAACCTCCTTCAACTTACCTTCCCTACCCAAAAACCCTACACCCTCAAGGACCACAGCGCTTTTGCATTTGCCTTATACCTTACCTCCGTGACCCATCCAGGGCGCACTACAGAGGAACCCAACTCGGCCTTCTCCGACCGTAGCGCCGCCCACGTCACACAGTTATCCGGTATTTTGCTTCCCATTCTCTTGCGCTACCACATGTTCACCTCCAAACCTGACACCCAAGGACTTCCAGTTGGCCATCTCAAACTCCATCACATGTTGGATACCGATGATCCCACCCTTGTGCACATACCTGAGCTGCCGCCATTGATGCTGGATCAATCTTTCTTTATGCCGGTATCGGCTATTCGCTCTTTCTTCCAAACCGTTACCCGTGTGCCCTTCTACCGTTTCCCCAAAACACTCGGCTGGCCCACCATGGACGTGACTTTAGAGCCAACCACTTCCCCGGCGTCCCCATCATTCTCGAACCTCCACTCGTTCCTCGCCATCCTTCCCAATTTCTTTCCTCCATCCGTGCGGGCACTTCTCTCTTCTTACAAAACTGATGATGCTCACGGCCCCTCCCATTTCTACACCTCGGAAGCCTATGCCCATCTGCAACAACTCAACATTCGCCCCGGCACATCATCTTCATCTATGGATATGGAATACACGTGGCCCGCCAACTGGGATATTCCCGACTTCACATCAATTCTTGAACCTCTCTATTTCATGAACTCATTGCACTCCACACACCCAAACCTCCTTCCATTACTCAGGTCCCTCGGCCAACACTTCCTTCGATCCCTCACCTCTGCGCTTTTAGCGTCCAACCAACACTTCCCCTCACTGCTGCTCGCCACTCTCTATGGCCTACGCTCCGGGCACACAACCCTCTGCGTCCAAGGAATCTTCGGAGCTGGGAAAACCTTTAGCGCCTCCCTCTTGCTAATCGTCCTCTCCACCATCCTCGACGTTAACACTCTTCTCTCCGCTGAACCCAACCTGCCCCTGGCCACAGCAATTGAAAACATCGACCTCCTCCTCCAAGATGCCTCTGACGATGTCCGGGCCCAATACGGCCGTATCCTTGCCAACCACGTCAAGGTAAGCTCTAAACTCGACATGACCCCACTCGACCGCCAGGCCTCCTTCAAAGCGGACTCTCCCAAACGATGCATCTTAGTCACCCAAGGCTCTTTATTACGTGACCTCTGCAGAGACCATCCTCAATTGCAATCTTTCATACAATCTTGCCGCGTAGCTATCAACGATGAGGCCCAACAAGGTGGCCAAGCGGGCTTCACGGTCCTGGCCGGGTTTTTATCCATCCATTGTTTACAAATTTTGACAGGCGACAAGGAACAGAATCGATCCGGCACCGGAGGGGAACCCACCAAGGAAGCCCTCTTGGAACGGCTGGCCCTCAAATCCGTTGGATTTTTAAACAATACCACCGCTCTTTTTCCCTGGGAATTTGCCAAAGACGTTGGACGGGCCCTTCGACAATTTCAACCCTTTACCACATCTCTTCCCACTGTCCCAGACGTCCATAGCCTTCTGGCATCCCTCTCCTCTTGCGCTCTCCCACCAGCCCTTTCTCCATCCACCGTGCACCAGGCCGAAGGTATGACCCCCCACTCGCGGCGTTACACTCAGGCTCATTCTCCCACAGTCTCTCCGGTGCCCCGCTGATCCTTACCCACATCTCCATCGCCTCGAAGACAACAACGTGGAATACGGGCACTATGAGGATCAACCCGCAGAAGTCCAAGAGTCTCGACTTTACCACGACATGCGTAACCACCCACACCACTGCTCTGGCTACCGCGTTATCCATTGGAATCCGAACAGGGCACAAAACTCCATCCACCTCCAGCCCTCGTCCATTAACACTATCATCCGTATTTTGGCTGTCATCTCCTACTTTACCGCCCGCGCCGTCCGCCTCGACGAAGAGAGTTCCAAACTTCTCATCCTCGCCCCTCACAATGATACCATTGATGACCTCGAAGGTAAGCTTGGCGCACCTGCCCCAAATTACCCGCCCACTCTTTTTGATTTCTATCTCGTGTGCATCTACCGCCGTTACTTCCTTCCCACCAATTGTGACAAGTTCCAGTATACCAACTCACAAGGGAACACCGTTACCCCAGTGCCACAAGGCGTCTCCACCGCCGATATCCATCGGTATATCACAAGCAATGAGGATCTTAAGGCAGACCTCCAATCTCGGGCTTCTATCTCTCTAATTGTGGACCTTGCCACCAGCTACCCCCGCGGCTTCGCCACTTACTGCACGGTGTCCAACACAGTACGCGCCATCGGCATTGGAGGCACTGCATCACTATTTCTCTCGGCCAAAATGTCTAGCTTTTTAGCTGCTTCCCCCGCCGCACTTGTAGCGCTCACTCGCAGTAAAGGATTGTCTGTCCTTCTGCTGCCCACCACTCAAAAATTCATTGACTGCTCCCTACACTCTATCCTCACTCAATGCGCTTGGCGGCATGGAATTTTTCACGTCGGCACTGCCGATCTCGACACCCAAGCCCTTGCAGATTACATTTCACAACCCGATACTACCTTACAAGACCAGCCTTCGGTTTTCACCTCCGAGTCCTGGCTTTACACCCACCAAATCACATCTTTTGGCCGCTGGGACCCACTTCCCCTCTGTCTGTGCCTCTCCCAGGGTACGCTTGTCTCGTATTTCTGTCTTTCTCTCAACCAACATCTTCCACCCGCGAATACGGCAGAGATATCGGCCTCTTCCTTTGAATGGAAAGGGGTGACCCCCGGGCCTCCCAATGAACCGGCTTCCATTGTATTCGGTCGTGACTCCTTGGTCTTGACTACAGAACACGCCATCCTGGCAGAATTTCCCTATCCCACTGCGGACACAACAGATCCCCTCACCTCCACACGATACACTCTTATCCCGGCTGCCGGCTCACATTTTTTCGCCCGCTCCTCGCATAGCCAGGGGCACAAACACCCACTGCGATCTTCGCCGCCTGCCTCCCATATTCCCGCTCCTTTATGCCTTCAACGATGGCCTTCCACATCACCCGCAGCCGTCTCACCTAACCTCCCCTCCCAAGCGCCCTCACCCCAATTTCTCGGTGCAGCGGCTAAGTCCCTTTTCCTCAATGGCATTGAATATCTCCACTCACAGGACTGCATCGCCGATCCCAACCTCTCAGCCGAAGCCTGGCTCGCGGCTTATGGCGCCCACATTATCCCCAATTTTTCCCAGGAACATTGTACTGTCCTTGTCGTCAGGTCATCCGCCGCTTCCACGATGAAGTGGTCATCCCATTAAGCACTCGCCATGACACAGAAGCAATCTTTCAGTTCTTCCACAACGTCCTCTCGGCCCAGCAGCTCACAATCAACTGGACCATCGTAATGCCAAGACACCGTACCGCCCACCCCTCAGAGCCGCCTGAGGATGACCTCGTCAAGGTCCTACCTCGCACCAGCTACCCTACTCTCCCGTCCTGGATCGATAATCTTGTCACTAAAATTAACCACCTAGTGCAACTGCTCACCAACGCGGACGACTTACCCCGCTCGGCTCATGGTTGGGTATTCTTACGCGCTTTGCGCAAATATGACGGCCCAGCTGTCCCTGGAAACCAAGACCCTCAAACAAACCAAATCGTACACTCCCACCCTTTCTCCCTCACCTCCCGCAATTCCGCCATCGATTTCACCGAAAAAGTCCTTGGAGGTATGGCTGCGTATGATCGCCGCAAGCGCCTTACCCTTGGCGAAGCCCGCGACCACAACAATAAGGCTTCCATCGTGGTGGCATTAACCTCCCAACTTCCCAAACGCATTTTAATCTCGATCCACCAACCCGTTCCTAGAGCACACCTCAACACCGTGGATCCAATCCCACTTGCTGCCCTTCCCCCCTTTGGCGTCTATTATTGCCACACCACCACTTTCGAGCGCATCCTCCGAGAAGGAATTCACTCTTCCAGGGCTACCGACCCTCGCCACATTGCAATCAAACTTCAGGCCTCCAGGGAAGATACCATGTCCAAAGAAGTCCTCACCTCACCCCTTAACCAACGGCGATTCTCTGTAGCCATATTCGTCGACATCCCATCCACTGCCCGTTCTGGCTCACAATGGTTTTGGGTGGACCTTGAAAATAACATCGTAGGTACTCCTACTATCCCATTGGAATCAGCTCACTTCCATTGCGCCCTCTCACTCGACAACGATAGGGTAGTCCACCACTGGCTTCCTACCGCAACCGATCCACGTCCTCGTGGGCGCCCCATTGGGGCCCCAGCACTGATACCCACCAACCCTTCAACCGAAGCCACGATGAATACCAACGCCGATGTCCGACTGCAGCTTCTCCTGCAGCCCAGAAACACCGCCACACCAGCCCCTGCTGCGGATGACATCCCAGATACTACGGCCCCTCCTTGAGAGGAAGAAGAACCAGATCTCTTTGACTCCGCCACTAACGCAGCTTTCGGCCGACTTATAACAGCGTTGGAACACCCGGCCGAGGCCAGCCCTATCATGGACGCCCCCTTTATACAGTCCTTTCACGTCTTTCTCACGCTCACCCATGGACATCGCTGATCTTGGATCTCAAGGATCTGATGCCAGACCTCGATCGCCATTACCACCATCAGTTCTTGGTAGCACTGTTCCAACCTAATCCTCCCCACGTCACTCCCTACATAATCGTCGATCAATTCTTATACTGCCTGGCCATCACAATCACTAATATCCTCACCCCCCCCAATTCCCAAGTGGACCCCCCAGAAATTGACTCTTTTTTCTTCCATCCCACCTTCTCGCACCGACACCTCATCCATGGCACCAACCTTGCCTCTCCCTCTTTCTTTGACGCCTCCCTGGTTGACACCCTCGCGGGTAACCAGCTCTGCCAGTGGAGCACCGTGAGGGCTGCAGAAGGCCGTGGCACAAACCAAAAGGACACGCTGCTACTAGCCAGTCACCTCATCATCCACCTGCCGCGACGAGTAGGCGCTTATGTGCTTGCCAGTCACCCTGACCTGGCTAGAATCACCTCTGACACAACCGGTTCGGAGACTAATTCCCGATCCCAATTCCAAGTACGACAAATCGCACAATTCCGCTCTCCACAACACCTCGCCCAGCCACAAGCGGCCATCGACGCAGCTCGCGAACAAGCCATTCTAGGCCATGTCCCTGCTCACCTCATCCCTGCACTTACCTCTCTTAACACCGACATTATCAATCGAAAAATCACCTGGACGCTTCAGTTCCCCTTGCCGGCCCCGGCGGAAGGCGATCCGCAAAATCACCGCTTCGCGGACCTTGCACTCCACGCTTCCGGCCACCGTAGTGCAGCGGCGCTTCGCAATGCCCTTCAACTCGCCACCACCACAGCTCCACCAGACCATGAGCCATCCAATGCTCGCTTCATCCGCCTCCCTGACCCAACTAAAGGTCACAAGAACGCCGTGCAAAACCCAGCTGCTCCGCCCTCCGAGGCTATCATTCGATGGCTACGAGGTGGAGCTCCTCGTGTCTCATCACGCCTCTTCCCGGACGCCGCTACTCGCCCATATTGCCCGGAAGCACTGTTCTTGTTTTTTAGCGGCAAACTCAGCCTTTCCCTATGCCCCCAGCTCATTGCTCAACACCAAGAGGACCAACCGGAGGCGGTCACTGAAGCCAAAACGTCATTCCACAGAGCCAAGGAGACCGATAGCTTCACTTATCACCGTCTCCACGTCGACCTGCCAGCACCCACCACTCCTGACCCAGCTAGCTCGTCCCACACAAGTCCAGGCTATACGAGTCTCCCCCCTGCCGCCCTCGGGGTCCGTCCTCGCCTCGCCGTTTCCAAACGCTATCGGAGCCCCACCAAGTACTCCCAAGGGTAAAGGTAAAGGTAAGCTTTCCGATCGCCCGCCTCTCCACATTCCGGACAAAAACAAAGGCAAAGGAAAATTCACCCCCAAAGGCTCCGAGAAAGGCTGGAGAAAGGCTCCGACCAAGGCTCCGAGAAAGGATCCGCCAAAGGTTTTGGAAAAGGAGTAGGCAAGGGCAAATGTGAAGGCAAAGGAAAAAAGAAGGGCCACAAATAACTCTTGCACGATACACTTCCTCTCCCACTGCAACGGCATCACATATATGCGCATGGCAGCGGCTCCGCCATATAGGTGCACCCGCTTGCCATCGCTACAAATGTGCCTCCCAACCAATGTCGGCTCCACCATCCAGGTGCACCTGCCTGGTTCGCATTCCACAACTCTTGAATCCGATATTTCGGAATCACATCTGGCGGCTTCACCATATAGGTGCACCTGCCAGCTCTTTTGGAGTTAATTAAAATCGAATATACGTTCGCCATGCAACATACCAACGAGTACCATGCCCTTTTTTTNGCAGCATGCCGAATCTCAGAGTCCTCTCAGATGTTCTTCTCCAGCAAGTAGCGAGGCCCCGCCAGACCACTGTAGAAAAGTTGTCGAAGAGGTGGGAGGCCAGAGACACAGTCAGTGGCACCCAGTGAGTAGGCAGCGCGAAGATTGTCCCCAGTGCAGGCAATATCCGCCCAAAATAACTTGGGAGAGAAGAGCAGCACTTAGAGGAGAATGATTGTAGGTGAGAAAGTAGTGCCTTCAAAAAGCAACCCAGACGCTCTTCGAAAGAAGAGAGAAGGGGGGGCTGAAGAAGGTACTAAACTTTCTGCACGCGCCAAAGTGATTTGTGAATCGTGAAAGTAGGAAGCGGCTGGTGTATAAGAGCAACATCAAGGATGAGGAAGAAAAATAGGAACCCAACCAGCAAGGAGTCCAGTGGACGTCGTGAGAAGGCCAAAGGATGCCTTCCTGATGGGGTCCGAGTTTTCTTCAACAAACTTAGATACAGCAGGTCACTTCGGTCCATGGCAGCAACCGGCGGAGAAGCGGCAAGCAGTTGATCACTTTGGATCTGAATCACTTTGGATTCCGCGGGCGGGGCGGCTAGAGAGGAGGAGAGAAGAGGAAGAAGAAGGAAGTGAACAAAGAAGAGGGGTCAGGGCCAACTCACAAGTGGTCCTAAGGAGGGGATTCGGAGCAGTGTTGGTCAACAGGGTGATATAATTAAAGGAGGCTGGCCAATGAAAGTGCTCGGTTCCCGGACCGTCCTAAATGGCGGTGAGTGGGAGAAAGAGCATAGTAGCAGTGCGGGAGAAGAGGTTCCAAGTTAGAGCCACCTAAATGGTGGAGAGCTGGACAAAGAACCTTCTCTCCACAGTGTTAGTCAGCAGTGTGATAGGGATATAAAGGAGGATGGCGCAATGAAAGTGCGCATTTCCCGGACCTTTCCAAGCGGCGAGCCGGAGCAAGAGAATAGTAGCGATGCGGAAGAAGAGAGTTCTAAGTCAGAGCCAACCTAAATGGTGGAGAGCTGGACAAAGAATCTTCACTCCAAAATAATGGTGTAGTGGGATAAGAATATAACGGAGCATGACAATTAGAGTGCTCCGCTTCCGGACCGACCTAAATGGCGGCGAGCGGGGACAAGAGCGGGACAGACAAGCGAAGAGGCAAAAGGAGGAGGTCAAAGATCGACCTAGGACCAACCTATGGTCGCAATGGGTCAATCAACCTTTTTGGTTCTTACCTTTGCCTTTGCTCTTGCCTTTATATCCACCTTTGTTCTTGTCCTTATTCTTGCCTTTCTTGACCTTGTTGGGGTGAAATCGTGAAAAAAGGTGTCTCGGGGTCCCGTGTGGAATCATCCGAAGCGCCTCCAAGCAAGTCTTGGCTCGTCTTCCACACCCCGCCGCTTCTAGTGCCAGTATCAGTGCTCCGCTTGCTCCTGCGCCTCTAGGGAACACTCCACCACCTTCTCCGCGTAAACCGGATATCGAACGTAGTCGTACTCCTTCTCCAGATCGCCCACTTCCAATTGGCATACCTCCTGGCCTCCCAGTGCCTGCGCCACCCGCTTCAGCTGCAGCCGCGCCCACACTACCTCTTCCTCCTCCTTTTAATGTCTATGTCGGCTTTGACCGCGGACCAGTGACCAGTAACTCTACTCTGGATACCATGGGCAAAGACAAAGACTCTGCCAAAAGCTCCAAAGTCTACGGCACTCCGTGGCGGCGGCATCAAGTGCCTTGTCATTTTCCGCCTGCTTGCCGCGAAGGAAACCTTCGAATTGTTGGATTGTGAGTTCGCTACAAAAGTATCGCATTAGGATCGAAGGGAGAGCAATCTGGCGGGTTGTCTGAAAGCTCAAGGTCTCTCTGCGATCATAAATGCGAGGTGCACCCAAGAGAAGCCATTGCTTTGACGGATTCGAAGATGTGCAACCCAAGAGTTTGGACTCGAACGAAGCCATATTGGGTAATATGATCAGGCAAAGAGAGGAAATCAGACAGAGAGAAGTGTAGTGGCTTCATGTTGGTAGTCGAAGGGCTAAGTATAGCGCACAGCCACTGCTAGGCAATTAGTTATTGGACTACAAGGAGCCGAAACGTGTATGAAGGTTACCTACCTCGTAGTATTTTTGCCGCCGGCACTCGGCGCCTATGTTCTCTCTTAACACCGTACCAAGGTATCCTCATCACTCAGCTTCGCTGACGATGTATCTATGCAAGATGAACCTCACACTCTCTGAATCAACTAGAGCTCCCTGTTAACCCCTTCAGCCGTTATTAAACACCAAGCAGAACAGATCGCAAATGCTCGCCGTCACGCGGCTGAAGCTGGTCTTGCTCCTTACACCATTTCCCTCCTTGCTAATACACAGACCCGATCCAGCAAAAATCACGTCACTTGGACTCTTAAATTCACGCTGCCACCGCCCGCGGAAGCTGGCACTACTCTTCGATTTTCTGCAGTTCCTCGAGGGTATGGTCCAAGCGGAGCACATGCCCTTGAAGAGGATCAGAACCGTGAGAGATGGCAAATCTGGTGCAAGCATAGTTCAGGTGATCGTGCCAGAATTCAGTTCCGTAAATTTCCGGGTGGTGGAGAAAGAGGGGTGCGTCATCCGTACCAGGCGGAGCAATGATAAGCAAAATTTCCTGAGCGAGGTGTTGGAAAACTGGATAGGACATTACCCGGGTGAAGAGTG
>DF243045.1:0-47085 GCA_000507305.1 Breviolum minutum Mf 1.05b.01 | reverse complement strand
TACTGGAGTAGTACTTTGTAGTACAGAGTAGTACTGGAGTCGTATACTTTGTAGTACGTACAGAGTAGTACTCGAGTCGTACTTTGTAGTACAGAGAAGTACGTCGTAATACTGGAGTAGTACTTTGTAGTACTGGAGTAGTACTTTGTAGTACAGAGTAGTACTGGAGTCGTATTTTGTAGTACAGAGTAGTACGTTGTAGTACTGCAAGTAGTACGTTGTAGTACTGGAATAGTAGTTTGTAGTACAGAGTAGTGCTGGAGTGGTAGTTTGTAGTACAGAGTAGTACTGGGGTATTGCTTTGTAGTACAGAGTACTATTGGAGTAGTACTTTGAAGTACAGAGTAGTGTCGGAGTAGTACTGGAGTAGGACTTTGTAGTACAGAGTAGTCTTGGAGTAGTACTTTGTAGTACAGAGTAGTTGTTTAGAGAATAATGGCGGTTTAACCTCATAACATTCCATCCCATTGCAGGGCACAACAGATGACAGCTCTTCACATAAGCGCACATCACATGACATCACATGACATCACATTGCATCACGTGACATGACGCAACACAAGCAATCACACCGCATCAAATGATATGACCAGCACATCAAGTGACATGGCATGACATGCCACATCGCAACTAACCACAGTATCTCACCCCGTGTCACCTCACAACCAAGCACATTACTTCATCTCGCGCCGGCAAGCAACTTCGTAACATCAAAACAGGTCACATCACCACCATGGAACAGCAGAAGGCTCGTTCACAGCAAAGAAATGGTTTGGGCATCGCGCTGGTCGGTCGCCTTGCGCGCATTCTATAGGCAAATTCTTTCTTTGACTTATAGTTTTTTTTCTTTGAAACTTCCGCCCCCGGCTTGTCCGGACACTACTGGTAATTATTTTTTTTTAATAAAAATCTTAAAATTAAATATAAATAATCAGATAGATTTTAAAATTAAAATAAATATATTATAAATATTTAATTCTCCTGTTTTTTAAAAAAAAAACATATATAAAAATATAATAAATTTAATTATAAAAAGATAGAAAATATTAATTTTATCAATAATATAAAAATATAAAATTATTTAAAATTCAAAATTCAAAATAATAAAATATTTTAAATATTCTAAAAATTTTTTAAATTTGAATTAAAAAGAAAAATAAAATAATTTATGATTTTATTTCGGGTAATTTTTAATAATTAGATAATTTATTAGTTTNATTTGAAAGATGATAAATTAAAGCCCGTGATTCTCCTCAAGAAATTGCTCCAACTAAGGCCGACGGTCTTTTCGCTGTGCCTGCTTGGCCTCCGCTCGTAAACATACTTCCACCCCTTTTACCGCCACGGGTATAAAATCAGCAAAAAAACATCGGAATTTCCAAAAATAAAATAGAATATAAAACATTAATAATATATAATTATTTATTTTCAATACTATTTATTTATATTTGCTATATTTTAAATTAGAAACATAAAATTAGACAAATATTATTTTTATAATTTATATTTATTTAATCTAAATAATATTATTAAAAATCAAATAATTTATTTAATCTATTTTTTTAAAAATCTAATTTATTCAAAATAATATTTAAAAAAATATAATTATTAATAATAATATTATAATCTTATTATTAAAATAATATACATATCATTTTTGTTTCCTTTTTTAATATTATTATTTTTTTCTCTTATTATTATCATTATTAATATACTATTATTATTATTATGACCGCTACTACTACCACTACCTCCAGATTACTAGGCAATCAAATTCAGAGAAACCGCCCAATTATCATGAAATTAGAGGGTCATAGCAGAGATTTTTCACTACAAACAGGGGGCAGGACCAGAGATTGCTACAAAAAAAACCGGCAGATTTAGAGACTCAAATAGCAAAAGGATTGGTATTCTATTTTTCCAAAAAATTGCCAAAACATTTTTTTTTCCGGTGGGGAGGTATTTATTATTGAGAAGCCAACATGAACAAAATCAGCATATTTCAATATATAGATTAAAAATGATATTATCTATAAGATTATATATTGTTTTTTTGATTTGCATCAAGTTCAAGCTATTGGTCAAGCTGTTTGGTCCTTGAGAAAGCCGTGTGGCTGTTCTCAATTTCTTCCACCGTTGCTTGGCTTGATAACGCAACAGATTGGCACGTTCTTCGGGATCTAAATCATCACAAGTCTCAACCTGGGAATGGCGTGCAGCGTGGTCCAATGTGGCCAAATGGACATCCCAATCCCGAATGTTTTGAAGGTTGGAGGTCGAATTAAAAAAAAATCATCCAAAGAATCCAAAACAATTCACAAGGCAAAGTGAATCAAGTAACTTTTGCTGTTTGGAAGCCACCTGGAAAGGAATTGTGAATAGACTCAATGCGCTCCACAACGTTTTTGTGGGGAAGAAACCAAGATGCTAAGCAATTTTGTGCATCCTCCCGACATTGCAGCGCTGAAAAAATCTCATACCAGCCTGGGTCACGAACTGGCCAAACTGGATTGACTGGAAAGCAGAAGCCCTCACTGATCCGGTCCTTAAGAAAGGCTTGCAGGGCTGTCATGTCGTAGTAGGCCCAGGGTTTGTCCGGAAATCCATGCCAAACGACAAGGTACTCAGAATCAAATTCTTGCGGGAAGTAGAAGTTAAAACACTCCGCTCCATGACGAACAGCTCCTGATATGCTGGTTGCTTTCACCACTTCCTCCACAAGTCTGTAAGATGTTGGATCCCCAAATCCATATTGAGGAATGGTTGGGTGAAATCCTTCTCGATTGGCTTTCTGCAATACCTCCAACCACCTGGAATTCCAACTTTGCTGGCCTGGCTTGCTCAAAATACCTCTTGCTTGCTCCAAGCTCCATAGCATGAGATCAGCTTGAGACTCCGGCAAAGGCTCGTACGTCATCCCAATGCTGCCAATTGTGAATGTATCAAAATCCGAAACGACAGGTTTCACGCTTCTAATCTTCTTCTGATGTCTTTCGTACTCTTCTGCATAGGCAATAAGCAAACCATGTGGGTTCAGTTCGTTTGTCGCATCATATTGATACAAAACCACCTTTGGAGGAGCTGACCGTCTCAATGCATGCAAGTTCATATCCATAAAAGCAGGCTCGGAGGCCCTGCCAGTCTCCCAGCCAGCTCGAAACTGAATGTCAGGTCCTTCAATAAATACCTCCCGCATCAATGCCTCTGGCATTTTCAAACCGTAGACAGCTGCATACGAATCATCTTTAGAAATTAACATGTACGGGTCAGCTGCCAAAGCACACCTTTCCAATTCTTTCAGCGCAGCTTCTTGCGATTCCCGGGATTGAAAATAGATCGTGACTGACACATCCTTCATCGTGGCAAGTCCCAAAACAGTGATGACTTCTATCATGCCTTGTACATTATCAATTACATTTCTTGACATATATCACTGTATACAAACATAACATTTGTGACATAGCCTGAATATATAATCAAGTACTATATAACTGAATAATAACTCTCAAATTTGTATGTAAAACGCCTATATATTTGAATATGTGGAACCAGTCATGGAAAATAGAGTATAGAGTGTAGTATCAATAATACATGCGTCAAGTCTCAGAACGAACAACAATGTATCTTGATTCCACTCTTGATCTGGGCTGCTTGCTTTTGATGTTTCTCAAACACGGATGACACAAATGGTAGAATGCCAAATGTATGAAAATGCAAAGGGCGCCAAAATAAAAGCAGTTCAAGAAATGTTCAGGAAACTCAAAGGCAAGTGTCTTTCGGTGATGGCTCAATGAGCATCTTGTGGTCATTATTGCTGATCTGTAGGAAGGGCACGAACCCGGAGAGGTAGTTTTTCTTTGCGGACTTTCCCTTCCTGAGACTTTGTGCTTCATGGTCCAAGTACCTCTGAGATCCTCTAAGCACTCTTTGTTGTCCTTCATCTTACACTCTCGCCAACAAACGTGGCAAGAAACGCTAAATCATGATTTACCAACATAGCACTTTCACACAGGCATTTCCTGGGGAATCCTGGTTCCTGGGGAACTTCTAAAATGGATTAACTTAGCACAAAATGCAGTGATTATACTTTTCAGCGAAATGCACTTATCTATTCTCCCACTCTGGAATTTCTACTCACAACCTCTCCATGAACAACTTTCCATGCTAAACTTCTAGCTATCTTCTCTTTCACAGCCGGAGCTTCACGTTGAGTCCCTTTCCAACTGCGGTCTGGTTGAGCATCTTTGCGAGGGCGTCCCCTTGGTGGTGCACGGGCGTGAAACAACGAAAAGTTAATTTCCGATGACATAACACTCAGAAAACACACATGCTTTCAATCTTTATCATGTTTTCAAGAGCACTTCGAAGTTGGCATGTCTCCGTGCATTTATCTGCTGCACCGACGCTTTGAGGCACAAATCATTATGCCAAGAGTCGACTTGTCGGCCGATACACTGCAAACCATTGCGTCTTTCCCGGTGCTTTTGCTACGCCGCCAGGGCCGTGCTGATCTCCAGGACTGTAGAAGTCGGCAAGTGCTTTGCGAGGGTCACAGGCCTAGGCAAAACACATTTAGCAGCGTCTTAATTGATTGAAAAGTTGATGCTTGAGACTGTTATCCCAGCCAGCAAGCATTTCTGTCCAGCCTCACATTCATACCTTCCCAAGAAGTCTCTGAAATGCTGCAAACAGGTGCTTCACGAACACAAAGCTACCAGTCACGAGTTGAGACACCAACGTGTTCACCCTGAGTGTCTTTCAAAAATGACAGGCCCAACAAACGCCAGAAAGCTACCAAGCCCCATTAGGTTCCTGTGCGATCTTTACCAAAAGCCCGGTAAGTAATCTGGTTTGCAGTCAGTCCAGTAAATAGTATAGGCGTAGGATTTCCAAGGATTGCGTAGTAGAAAAAGAGCAATCAGCTGTCAGGTCTTCTTCCTCTACTTCGCTAAACCCCACTCCACCCCTTCCACTGACCAGAACTGCTACAAATGCAACATTTATATCGAAGAAAAAAAACATCCTGCCGCATGTTCATTCCACAGTGCGGTGAAGTCTGTGAAAGTACGAAGTATGCCTGCATGGCAAGCCTTCATCTTATTACTTTTCATTTTGATGTTCTCATACAAAATCTTGATTGCGGCTTCCTGTTTCAGAAAATGATTGAATGCACATTTCTCTGGGCTTTCTCCAGCGCCTAAACAAACAGGAGCAACCATGTCCTTCATGTCTTGTAGCAGAACACGTCGATTCGCAACCGAGCCACGTAGTTCTCCCGTTGCTTGAGATCCAATGCTACTATGCGCTCAAATGTGTCTCGATCCAAACAAAGGAGCTCTGTGTCACTTGAAGCCTGGGAAATGCAAGGAGAGATTCAACATAATTCAACGCGACTTCAAGAATTGCACACGTCAACATATGCCGTGGATCCAAACAACCTTCGTTAAGAACACTAGTGACGACTGTCATCTAGTGCAACACTAAGGTTGGAACAGTCACTGAAGCAGCACGATCTGTCCGATTAATGAACGCCAATTCTCCAAATCTGTCACCTGGCGGATATGTGTCACGTATCTAATACCGACGCAGGACATGCTCTGAAAGTAGTCCAAGTCGTTTGATACCAGGTCTTCATCATTGCTTTTTTTTTTCTCAAAGTCCAAGCACTAAGCACTGAATCCCCTTCCAAACCTATACAGCCTTCAATGAAGAGTTGAGTAGTAAGTCATATAATGAACTGTGCCAGAGAAGTGATGTCGTTGTCCAAGTGGAAAACTTTGAACCATGGGCCTTCCTACTCTTTCGACCGGACATAATGGATCATAATGGTATCATCATCCTTGCATGCCTGTCAACCATTTCCAAACGCTTTGTGCCTGGACTATATCGCCTTACGATATGCTCCTCCAGCTCTGACTTGTCTGAACCAACCTGATGGTTCCAGTTTGTTGCAGGCTGAATAGTATGGAATCACTGGTGTGACTATTAAAACATAGCATGACATGATGTCATGAGTCTCAATCTGTGGGAATTGGAGTGCAAGAAATTACGGTTTATCAATGCATATTATGTTTCCATCGCAAAGTGAAGTGACCTGGTCAACCATCAAACTCACTGCGCATTCGCCACCTGGCATCACGATGCAAGCATTGAAGCTTTTCAAGTCTGATGGTGAGTACTTTCACCTCTTATCTTTCTCACTGCCTCAAACAATATCATCTATGAATATTTCATAAATTTTCATAATATTTCATGCTTAACTATGTAGGTATCTCATTTTGGCCGAGTCCAAGGGGCGGACCGTACTACTAGAATACAAACGACATGACTGAAGTCACAATCTACAATAGGTTTGTAGAAGCTTGCAAACACTAGAAGCTCTCACAAGAACTCTGTTAGCCGTTTGGTAGAATTATATACTTTGTCAAAAAGGTTCGTTGTGGATTTACCACGCCAATTCATGCAAAGAAGACTCAGCACAATGAAGAGCTCTGCCGGCACAGTTTGCCCAGCAATGGGTTTTTGGCCGCGCTGCACAATCCTCTGCCCTTGCACGATGATCTTGGAGTCCTTTTTGTACGACCTCTTTTCCTGACAAAACACGGGCAACGCCCAGGCCATCCATTGTGTCATGTCGAACTTGCCTACGCTGCTACCAAGGAACGGTGATATCCGTGATGCGAGCTATGAGCTCGTCGTCAAAGGTCTCAAACATTGGAACCTACGCAAGGGTCACGATTAAATTCAAGATGATTTGAAAGGACAAATCTTCATGACCCTCTTGAATTCATCTTCCTCGCTCTGCCGTTTCGCAATTCATTCAGCTCCTTACTAGGATCCCCAAATTTCTTCCCCTGATTTGTGATTCTGTGGGATGGCTTTGGCACCGATGTTCTTGTGATTGCTTTGCAAGTGCATCCCTCTATGTAAGGCATTCTAGTTCTCTCTTTTGCCACATGTTGACCATCTGCCGCTGCTTTTGCTGAAGCTTACGCTTGTCTGAATCTGAATATCGCCCTTCTACCACGCTCGCCAGATTCATTCAATTGGCAAACTTTTAAAGTGTTCAATTTCAGCACTGCCAGTTTCCTTTGTCGTCTGGTTCATTTCTGTTGTGGCTCCTACATCATGAATCATGCCGCAGTTGATGCAAGCCGTTGGGTCACTCACTAGGCACTGAAATCCTTGTGTTGTCCAAAAAAGTGTGCGCATCCCCCTTCCTTCACAAAGCTATATATCCAAAGAACTTTGCGCAGGTACTTCTCCCTAAGGCTTCTTGCATCCATGGCCGAGCGGGTGGTGATGTTGAAGTACCTGCCAGAATAACTTCTGTCATGATCAAATTTGTCAGGGCATAGCACAATGAAGTTCTGTCAGAATTGAATTGGCAAATAAACAACAAAATATAGGATTTCCACTAACTTCTGTCATGTGATCTCAGTGTGGCATAGCTTACAAATTTGAGGTAGTACTCCATGTTCCTGATATCTTCTGCTTTGCTGCAAGGGCACGTCACACTCGCCAGCTTTCCCAGCACACAATCAGTGACAGCGTCAACCGTCATACGCCGAGGAAAGCCCCAAAGCATGGTATGTTCGCCAATGAAGGTGCCAGGAGAGATCCTTGTGTTCGAGTCATGGCAAGCTTATCAAACATGAACCCATATGAACTTCTGAACCCTGTCCCAATCTGCTCCAATCTTTGCCATGGACATGGATCCAGGTGGGCCAGCTTACAGGATCCACTGAGTCAACTATCAACAACTTTTTTTTGTGTCTTGAAACTGCAGGACAACAGCGGCTTCAGTCAAGTCACGTTAAGTTTGCAGTTGAAGAACGCCTGAAAACAGTGCAAAATGGTAGGAGAACCGCGACTGCAACCGCAAGTTTGGCCTCAACTTGCTCCGTTGTAAATGTTACTAAAGTCAACCAAAGTCGAAAGTTCAATAAGATCTGGAGCATCAGCATTTCTGTCGCTACACTTCAATTGGCTCAATTCTTGGCTGCCGCTTTCCTGCAAACAGGTTCATCACATCATTTCAATTTCTTTCGTCTATTACTCCATTACATCTATCCATCAATCCCAACTCACCCCCACCCCCGGAAATTTCGAGCCTTAGGTGGTTCTCCTTGTCTGCGGCGTCAGTCTCGGCACATGCCATTCCACTTATGAGCACGTACCCGCTCCTGGTTGCCCGAGCCCAGAGCTACAGCAGTTCAAAGTGAGGTTAAGTTATCACAGCTGTAGAACTCAAACGACTGGTGAGAAAGAAGGAATTAATTGAAAAGCATGAAGGAGACAATACTTGAATATTCGTGCTGATTTGTTCTTATTCAGCCTCCAACTGTCTGCAACAAGTTTCCTCTCATCTTCACCCTTGGTGTAAATGGACTGTCCATTATTGATACCTCGGTAATGGCTGAGGATAGAGGCGGTGTCATGTGGCCACTTCAAGACAACCACCTTGACTGTACAGCGCTGTTTTAGTGCATGCAAGACTAGCCGCAAATAATTTCCATAGCATCGACCAAGTTGGACAAGTCCTTATGATTCGTGGGGAGGTCCCACCACGAAACAATGGAAATCCTGATGCCATTGAAGGCCATTGCTGATTGATACCTTCTGCACATCCCATGGGCACAGTTTGCAGGCTTGGATGTTGATTCCCAACATTCCATTTTTCAACCCTGGTAACGTTTTCATCTTAGTGATTTTGGCCAAAGTCACTTCCACATCAATGCCCCTAAACAAGGGACATCGTTCCAAGGCAGTCAGCAACTGTTGCTGTTGCCCTGGTGTCTTTGGATGAGATGGTCGAATCCAATCGGAATAACCTGGGACAGGTGACAGGATCGCATATGCGTGGCATTTGTGAAAGGAACCTCCACTCAGTTTTGTGCTCTTGGCGTGTTTGAGCACCTTGTGATTGAATGATATTGAATGTACTTTGGGTTTGCTGTGTTTCAACATCATGGGCCAAGTGAGTTGTATCCCAATCAGGTTTTCAACACATTTGCGGAAACAGGTCCAAAAGCACAAACTGATCAAGAAACAAACGCATGTCCAATGCGGCCAGCAAGCAAGTGAGGCAAAACAAGCACATACAAAACAGATTGAGCTTCATCCATGTAGAGAAACGCAAAGGCAGCATAATTGGCAGTATTTGAATGGCTGATGGATACGACTGCCTGCCATATTGAATAAGCATGAGCATGTCCGAAGACGGCACTTGCACATACGTGTGGAATCTTGTGGAGCTAATGCGGATCTGCGAGTGAGGTCAATATGTTTCGGTCAACTGGAATTTCTAAGTGGGGTGAGGAGTCAAAACAACAATGTAACAAGGTATAACATATATACAATCTGAAGAGTACTCTTGATAACAGAACTTAACCCAAAAAACACCTTCCTATCACAGCTCTGAAAAACGTGTACGAGTCGAGCACTATCAAAGCACTTTCTGCTGCTCGGGTCACAAATATTGTATGCCCCGGTTGGCTCTGCAGAAACGCCGCCTCTCCTGGCTGTGAGGTAGGAAGACTCCCGAAGAGATCTGGAAGAAACACATTCACCAGGTCTATGAAAACGATTGGAAACGCCCTCTTAAGTTGCACATCTTCGCCCTCTAAGACACTAGAAACAGGAACAGTATACAAAAAATGTGTTCGTGCTTTAAACACTGCTGATCCGAACCTTGCTCATGGGTCCGCACAAAATCTTCGCCAGCCATGATCAATCCATAAAGCCCGAACATTTCCCAAAAGGCCCCTGACTTCTCTGCACCTTGTGAGCAATGCCTTCTCTTTGGGTTCCTCTGCCAGCTCATCATCGCTGCCCTTGCAGTGGGCAAATCTGGTCTGACATGTCGCAATGCATGCAATGCTACTTGAAAAGCAACGGATTGAACAAATCAAAGCAAGACTACTGTGCCGGATGCATGCCCACGAGCGGCCCAACATTTGTGCAACCATCATGTTGGCGTCGGGTATAAAGCAGATTCTGTACACTGCAGCTTCGTAATGCTAATGCGACTCTAATGTGATCCGGTGATGAATCTATCTAGTGCTTTTCCTGTGGCGGATATGTTTGCAGGATTTTCTCTGCACAGAGCATTGCTCCATCCGTTTCGTTCAGTCTCTTGGAGATGTCTTGGGCTTTATCCCTCATCTCCACTGACTCCATGGCAACTCTTACAGCTGCAATCACTTCATCCTGAGCCGATGCAACACGATCGAATGAAATCGCTGGAGGTGCCACGCCGAGCTTCACCAGCTGCCGGGAGTTATAGAATTGATCCAACATCACTGGAAGACAAACAGATGGAACTCCCGACCGCAAGGCTGCTGCACAAGTTCCTGCCCCTGCGTGGTGCAAAATCACCTTGCACTTAGGAAAAAGGACATCATGAGGTGCAGACTTCAGAACAATCATTTCATTTTCAAGCCCGGGTGAGCTCACATTTGACCAGCCGGCACAAACAACTGCTTTCACCTTCAAGGTAGATACCATGTTGTTGGCCAAGTTCATCAGTTCTTGTGGTCTTGGTGCTGGCATGGAGCCCAAACCAAGGTAAATGATGTGAGAATCCCGGCATTTCTCCAGGAACTCCTTCAGTTTAGGATCAATTGACTCTTCTGGCGTCTTTGGAACGAAGAAAAAGTTTCGAAAGAAGAAACTTGATGGCCAATCAGCTGGGATCTTTTGCGTAGGAATGAAGACTTCATGGAAGGCACCTATGACCAAAAGATCCTTCTCTTCAATAATGGACATAAGGCCACGGCGTCCAGTCATAGGCTCTAATCCCAAACGTTGTCTGAAGGCGTTGATGTCGGACCCTTGCTGCATCCATAGAGCCCAATATAGGCAATTGTAGGTCAACAGGTTAAGCCAACCGAACCAGTTGGATTCCATGACAAAGGGATTTGGAAACTCAGTTGTTGGAAACAAAGGGCCGTACATTAAAGGGACCCATGGTATATTCAACTTCTCAGCCACGCAGTACGTCTCATGAAAACTGAGAGGTCCAGAAACGATCATCTGCACATCCTTTGTTGTCTCCACCCAATCATTTAAGGCTTGATCATACCAGGCCTTCTTGCGCCGCTCAGTCTCCTATTGGTGAAGCAAAACAATGGTGCTGGAAATATGACCTTTAGCACTGGCCTCCCAAACCGGACAAGTACCCTAATCGTATTTTCATACATATTTTTATTAAGCTGGGGATTTCAACATGCAGACTATGTTCCAACATCATAAATCTCAGAATCCAAAGTTCAACCACCACTGTGGTACGAAGACCTTACCAAAACAATCCCAAATCCCAAATCCAGGGACTATAATCACTAGGCCACTAGGCCCGATGTTATGTTTTCTTGGCTCGTCCCAGTCACCTCAAAGGAATTAAGTTTGCAAACCATGCCATACGAAAAGCGAATTACATGGAAATGAATGGAAATGATGTGACTTAGATGTGGGAAATACTGTTTCTTGATGTTTCTTGCAGGAATTTTGATGACGAATGATGACGAATGTGCGCGCAGAATTATGAATGTGGAAAGTTTCCGGGTACGCGTGCATATATACATTACGAATATTAATATGTTGTTGAAGTTGTGTTTGATCTCCTATTTCTTTCGCTTCTTTTCCCCAAAAGAGACATGCTTTGACGGCTAGCTACTGACCCTACACGACAAGGCGGACTACAAATCTCCTGCATCATTGCCATGAGTTTTCCCTTTGCCAACATCTCAGCATATTCTTCCTCAAAAATAATACCAGTTGAGTCGCCAGTCACAACCCGAAATTCAATGCCAAACTCTTCTGCAAGTGGGCGGACACGTTCCTCCGAAATCAAGAGCACGTCCCAACCCTTTGAGCGGAAGCGCAAAGCCAGCGCCACCAAGGGTTGAAGATCACCACGAGTCCCCACATTGCAAAAAGCACATTTCATGATTCCGAAGCTTCAAAGGAATCAAATTGAACCCAAAAGCTGCAGTAGAATCTTGCAATCTGCAAAAGAATTGCTTCCACAACACTGTCGCTGGCATTTGGTGTCCATGAAAATCTTCAACTCGCCTCGTCATTCTCGCTTGTGAAATCAGTCTGGCGGATTGCTCCATCAGCCGCAGGATGCCTTTGTTTTTTTCAAAGGCCATCTGTGTTTCCATCACTTGAGTTCGTTTGAGTATCATTTGTAAATTGCCAATCAAAGAAGTTCTTCCTTGCTATCAAAGTGGCACATCAGTGGCTGCAACCTCATCCTCCTGACCTGAGATGCTCAAGAGACGGCTTTTTGGCGAACATCTCACCACGCTCAACCGAATCAATATTTGAACAAGGTATTAATGCTTTACACATGTTTAAACCACGGAAGAGCATTGTACGGCACCGAAAGCACTGACTCAACTTCTGAACATGCAACTCCAAGCAACATGACAACCTCTGCGCACCCAAGTCTCTGCATCCACAAAGGGACTGGCAGGATAAACAGGGGTGTCAAGAAAAACCATAATTCGTGCAGTTGCTTCACAAAGAATCCTGAAACAAAATCACCCTCACCTGGCTCCTTAAGCCACTGGCCCACGTGAAACAACTCCAGGAACTGATATTAAACATGATGCGCTTATCGCTTAAGCAGCATGGCGATGGCTGTGCTGCCTTTTGGCAGCTGCCTGCCCAAAAAACAGTGTGGACTTTAGATCTAGCGGGTAAAAATATCTAGCAAACACATGCTATTAAACATCATCAGCGCATATTCATGAAATGGCCAGGGATTACATGCACTTGATTTATAACTGCTATTGCCGTCACAAATTGAGATTGACACAAATAGTGTGCTGGGAGACGATTGCTTGATCCAAACAACTTGGATAATTGCGTTGGATGAATTCCATGTTCCCATGTGTGTGTGTGTGCAATCATCACAGAGTTTCAAGAGGCAAGCACGTTCCTTCGTGATGATGATTGCAAATATGGTTGGGCACCAAGTGAAAGTTCTAACACTTGAAAGGCAAAGGCATGGTAGACGTCTCAAGGTGGAAAGTATAGCTGTGAAACTGGTGGACCCCCACCATGAGCTTGTATAACCCAGCAAACACTTGCTTGAGACACTTTTGATCAGTGCTTTCTCAGCGTGAGAGCAGTTCTTCCCGCTCACTGCCGATGATTGGCCTAGCAGGCGAAAACGGACATCAAAACTCCACGGAGTGAAGAGTCAGCATTGCTGTTGCTGGGCCTCGGGGTGGTAGTAGTGCTGCTAGCAGTACTAGTCTGTAGCAGCAGTGGTGATCTTTGTGGGTGTGGCGGTAGCAGGACTACGTAGTGTTAGTCACTCAAGTAAGTAGCGGTATTCCAGAACTGGCATGTGGTAGTGGAGTAGTGGAAGTAGTCTGTCTGATTTTGTCTCTTCTTGTTATTGTCCTTGTTGTGGTGGTGCAGTGGTCCCGTTTTATTTGTTGTTGTTGCTGCTGGTCGCGGTGGTTTGTGGTAAGCGGGGGTGATGGTGATGGCGGTTGTCATTGTTTTGTTTTGTGGTAGACTGTGGGAGGAATTGGCAGGAAGGTAGCAACTGTGGTAGCCAAAGTGATAGTACAACTTATAATAGTAGCAACAGTGGCAGTAGCAGCAACGATAGGTATATACTGGTATATACGAAAGCAACATACAGCAGCTAAGTTTGATGCATCAAAACATTGTACACGGTCAGGGGGCCGGAAGGTTTGATTGATTCACCAAAACACATCTGCCACCGGAGAATCTCCAAATGCCCACATGCCAACGCATTGCTGGATCTGCGCCTGGCAGAATCCACCTCTTCTTCATCACCTAGGTCAAAGGCAACTCGCAATGTCTCAAGACTCATTACCCATCTGCTGATAAATTGCGTTGCTTTGCTGCATACCTATCCGAGGTGGTGGTTTCAATCCCGTTACCATATGATATTGGTCAAATAAGGCATGCTCCTTTACAATATGGAGGAAAAATAGCACATGTGCGAAACCACCATCCAGTATCTGTAGTCATACGTACGTACCTACCTGCCTCTGGATCTATCTGTTCTGATCGGTTCTGTGCATCATACATTCTATTCCTGGTCTACGTATGTCATTCTATCAGATTCCCTTCTAATTTATCTACTTCTTTATATGCTGTTTAATGCTGTTTGTCTGTCTGACTGTGTGTCTGGCTGCCTGTCTGCAAATCCACCCGTGAATTTTCTGTATCATTTACACATACATGTATCAATTTCATTCCATCTCCAATATGCTACTATGCGTCGACCTAGGCAGCATATCGTCAGGAATTTTTGATAAACTTCTATTGAAGTGATGCGCGCAACCTAAGACTCTATTCAGGACGAGTTGCCAACTGAATCATTCACTGAAGGCCGCAACTTCATAATCGCTGCCATGGAGTCCTTCCGAGCGACTTGCGACCGAGAAAAACAGGCCTTGCATCAATTCACTGATGCATCGAAAAGATGAAAAGCATATGGAAAAGATACACTGTACACTTGCAGACTTGCCTCATCACCGTTGAAAAGTGTTGATGCTTGTTCCGTTGAGACATCAGATCGACCCTGGCGAGGCATTTGAACTATCAGACTTTAAATGCGTCGTGCTTTGATCAGTTTGACTCGACGTTTCCCATAAACTGTTCGTTGGGATTGTGAAGCAGGCCAACATCAGTTTCACAAGTGCCATATTGCCCCGCATTCGCTGGAACCTCCTCTTCATCTTCCCAGTGGCCTACATTCTCAGATGTCTGCTGTATCCATGAACCAAACCCAAGGATCTTGGGGGTTCAGCGGGTTCACTGCTTGTGCTATACTTTTTCTCTGTGCGCTAGATGCCATGCTTACTTGATTAAAGCATTTCAGTCACAAGCTGATTCACCCATTCACATGATATGTGCAACTTGCAAATCAGGACCAAACCGCAACAGCTTTCTGGGATTCTTGATGGTGCCGACAACTGTGGCTTGGGTGCGTTGCCTCCTAGCAGGCCTTGCTTCTCCTCTGGTGTGCATGGGTCATCCTGGAAACAAATCAGTTGACGCGTTCACTACTATAAAACATGCATAATATGATTTGGGATGCCCCCCCTCACAGTAAACAGTGGCCACCCAGATTGTTACACTTTAGTCGGGGATCCCTGTAAACCTCCACATAAACCGTCACTTGCCACTGTTACTGGAAGCGGGAGCATCCCAAGGTATGATCATCATGCATGCGGCTAGTTGCTACCTTGAGCACTTCAAAATATCTGAAAATCCTATATCGTCCTCAGGGAAATCGAAACCAAACATCACAAACCATAGCAAAACCAAAGGAGTCAATGTGTACAAGCATTACACAACAGCTCTGGTCTCCTTCTCGCTACCTTCATCCTGGCAACGCTACCATACCAAAGAAAACATCTGAAGGGATTTGCGGTCTCATTCACTTTTGGGCAGGATTGAAAGCTCATGGGCAAAGAGATTTAAGTTGGCATGTGAATGCCTCCAGCTAAGATTGAGCCGATTAAGCCGACATTGGATGGGTGGGCAACATCCATCCCACTACAACTCCGTACAACTACGCCACAATGCATTTCTAATACAAGTCAGGACCACAGTTTGACATCTCGACCTAGCTGACAAGCCCATGCGTTCTGAGCGCAATTCTCAATGAAAATTATGATACATGACCAACTGCTATACTGACCTCAGACTGCACTTATATTTTGATTTTGATGGATGTTCCTTCAATCCACCTTGATGATTGCTTGTGAGTCTGCAATTCAATGAACATGTCCTTTCTACTTAGAAGACCTGGTTCAATCCATGTTGGTATATCTGTGTTCGTCATACTGAAAGAAGCTGAAAGAGCTCCGACAGTCAGCTTGCAACGACTTCCGGCCTCTTTGAAGAAGAGGCCCACCTGACTGTCTTTGCCGATTCTACCGGAGATTCACTTATTGAAGTCAAGTCTCGCACGCACATCTGAAATCATCTGACATCGCCCGTATGTGCATTGCCATCCATTAGTGACATATTCCCCAACCCTTTGACATGCTGACGCCAATGAGCCTTCTACGACATGAAACGATTAAGCACAGGCCACAAACTCTTTACAAATTGCTTCTGGCACTGTGCATCTCATACATGAGCTGTCGCAGGCTACAAAAGCATGCATTGCAATCAGTGCCTCTGGACAGTGTCTTTGCACCTGGCAGTCAAGAATTTATGCACAGGTCACACGTCCATCAGGTTGAAGAGATAGAATCTTTCGTCAGTTCTGATAGTTCTGGCTCCGTTTGAGACTTATAATCCGGGCAGAGCTGTGTCATGGAGTGATTTAATATTTAATATGCATCGTAATGTTGATTACCCTGAGCA
The DNA here is from genome assembly GCA_000507305.1 of Breviolum minutum Mf 1.05b.01. Lineage (NCBI taxonomy): Eukaryota > Dinophyceae > Suessiales > Symbiodiniaceae > Breviolum > Breviolum minutum. Next base: position 30,708 of record DF243045.1, on the reverse strand, counting down.
AATGCACGACAAGTCTTGAGACTTTCCACGAAAGTTTTGAAGATATTGTCCCGCCTGGCAATGAAAAGATGCAACCAACTGGCCTGGCAAGAGGCAAACAATTGTACACAAATATGCTTCATACAAACATCTCACTCGGGGAAAACAGGTCGTCATGATCTAGATCTCAACAAGGGGCAAGTCTGTAACAGGACACTGAAACATATCATCTACTTCAACATGTCCAAGAGGCAAACATCTTGACAATAGTTATGATAGATGTATGCAATATACCTTGGAAGTCCAAAACCATTGAAGGAATTGGCGCCCGGACCCGGACCTGTTGTTCACACAAATCCTTTCTAGAATGATATCTCTTCGGATAAACTACCACTTATGCATACATAAATCCAATGATAGACTACCTGGCAGATATTATATACATTATATTGAATATATTATATATTATACATATGTTGCAATCAAATGACAAAACGGATGATTCAGCGGTACCTGTTCTTGATCATCTGTTCTCAAAGGGGCACGCCGAGCAGATTCCTCTGGCTCCACCTTGGACGGCGAGATGTCTGGGAGAATCTGTCTGCAACCAAAATGTTAACGACCTAATGATGCAACAACATCCTTTCAAAAGGGGCTTCATTACTTGCTACATGAAATCCACCCATTAGAGCAATCGCAATAAGTAATTCAATGAGTGAAATGCCAACCCAGTTTTTAATCATTGAAAACGTTGAATTTAAACAAGCATATCCATCAAATCCCTGATAAACACCAACCCTTGTAGCAGAGTCACTGTCAGAAGCACTTCACCATCACATGGCACAGCGCTGTAGCGCACCCTTGTTTGCATCCAACTCAAACGGAGAGAAACAAATATGAGAAAAGTGTTCGACCAACACATCAAAATGACAAAGGATATCAAAGGACACAGCTTGGCTTTGAAACATGCTTTGCTCAAGAAGTGAAATCCAAATGTGATAGAGTCGTTGGAGAAGCTGCAAAACTGTGGGTCGAAGGCAAAAGCTGTGCAGCTTCACAAGGGAGAAACTTCTAAGGTGCTGACCCTGCTTGGATATCGGCCATCCTTGGGTTTTGATGGCTGCTCCGATCAATGGATAGGTGCCGCCTTTACGAAAAAGGTATACACATGATATTAAAACGACGTATATATGCTCCAAAAAAGTGGAAAAGAATCTCAAGGCATCTACGCAGTTTCCACGTGGCTCCAGTTTTGGCGGCAAAACCAAACCTGACAAATTGAGAGAATCGATCATGGAGAATCTAGACGGATCAAAGCAACTGTGCTCTACGGCATTTTGAAACGTTCACCGGATCATCGCGCAAGGCCCAGGCGGTAGAACCACCCAGAATCAAGCAAATAAGGATTTTTGCAATCCTTGCAGTCCTTGGGCAAGAGTAAACACACAGGAAACACACATATGTACATATATAACTATACAACAACTTGTACAAATAATAAACACAATAATGCAATTGCATATTTAGTATACACATGGGTTTTACAAATACATGCAAGAACAGCGAACAACATGTGCCAGGTACGTACTTCCCAGTTCACGGGCAAAAAAACCACAAATAACAAATTGGAGAGTCATGACCCTAGGGATGCCACATTGATACAGATTTACACTTTGCCGAATGACTGATTAACCTAGTAGCAAAGGTAGGGTTATCAAATGGGGAAACGCACTATGAAACATTGATTGAGTTTAAAAACATATGGGAACATGATGCAACATGTACACCTGCTGCTTGAGCCTGTACATCGCCTACCATGGCTGTGATCTCAGCTATATAATTACTGATATTCTATTGCACGTGATGCCACCATATCTTGTGCTGACTCGCCTTGGAAAGTGTTACAATCCTGAGCATGGGGCCCGTCTTGGTCAGCTGGTGCCTCCAATATGGCTGAAGCACTTCCATTGCCAACCCGCGATGAAAACATGCGGCTCACTTTTCTGTCTGCCAAATTCCCTGCCCTTATATCTTGTATATCCCTCTCTCATCTCAACTTACATACTTTCTGCAGCTCTTCCCTTCAAAAGGGTCATGACCCAAGTGAAATCAAGTGAATCAAGGCCTGGTTTTGCACACCATAGGCCGAGATCACCGCGTCACTAGCTGCCATGTCCTGGTCAGCACAGTTCTCCAGAACGAACGGATATACGAACTGTACCAAGCAGAAATACTCATTCTTTGTGTTTGAGATGAGTCCTCGCCTCTTTCGCTTCTTGCTGGAGGACAACTGCAGTTTGCCTCTTTAAAAGCACCGAAGACTTTCGTTTCGTAGAGACTCATTGACATTCTGATTCTGCAGTCGGGGGGCATCCAGCTTCGCTTGTTGGCATGATTTTTTCACAAAGGAAACAACTTGCAACGAGGCAGCTTCAGCTGCAGCACATTTTTTTTTTACCTTGGCAGCCCTCTCTCATCACAGCGCTGCATGCTTGTAGCCAGGGGCCAGCCTGACGGGCTTGCAAATGCCAGGATGCTGTTGTTCAGGGCCAAAGTCAATCCATGGATAGATGATGATGGACCTACACGTCGCTGCCCAAGAATCTAGGTGTACAGATTTTGACAAATCCTCAGACTCCAGCAGCTTCGGTCCCTTGTTTGTTCTTGGCTATCTAGTCTCCAAAATCTTGACTCTTTTGGACAAGGACACGGACAGGAGCGGCGGGTTTTTCACAGTAGGCTCATGCCCTGTCAAATGTAGACGCACATTCACCTCTCGCTGTATAAAGGAGCTGGCTGGATGAAGGGCTACTCAAGCAACCTCTTGCAGCGCAGTTTGCAAGGTCACACACCGCCCCACGGTTGTGTCCTGGTAGGAAAATGCAGAGCGACAAATCCAAGACATTTTGGTCTATCCCGTTCCTTCTTGCATTGGGCGGGGTGTGGCCATACTAAAGACTTGTGACAACACGCCTCCAGGACCGGTGTCCAATTTTTTGTTTTCTTTTAGTTTCTACAGTATGGTGCAATCACGCATCCCCAGAACTCTCGAACACTCCAATACAGAGGCAAGGCCTCCAATCCAGATATGCAGCTTATGCAGGTCCAGGTGTATTTGCAAAATGTAAACTCATAATATTTACGTATAACGTCACGTCGTGTGTCACGTACATGTACAGGTATAAAAAATGGACATTAGAAATATATATATATACACTATACATACGTACATGCATTATGAATACTATATGTATGAATATCACTATCTGCACATTCCAAGCGCCATGGTCACCAATTGAATGCAAAATGCAATATAATGCAACACAATACTACATATACTGTGATAGCATGGAATACACACAACATTCACATCCTTTGGCAAGCTTTTATAGCAACAGTACAGCACCACAATTCATGATATCATCATGAATCACATCACGTATGATTATATTACATCACATGGCATAAATTGGCGTGATCCTGGTAAAAGGTCTTAGGATGTCTTGGACAGGCATGGCCATATATGGCCATGTAGTATTCTTGCCTTGCCTAACATTGCGCTCTTCAGCTCCATGACTTGGATTCCAGTCATGCAAGACACCACAACTGGGAAGCAACATGGATTAACCAAAGCAATTTGTAGGTCATAGAATCCGTCCTCGCATCACGCACTTCGTTGCAGCATGCAAGTACATGCCATCTATCACAGACTGAGGTACATATCCTGTATCGGTGCCATTCTTCATCAAATTTTGTAAGACTTTCTCGTCGCCAAGCGACTCCTTGACGAACTCTGTCAAGGAGATGTTGTGGTACCCTGGAACGATCTCGGCCAAGTGATCACAGAATCTGTTCGAAACTTCTTCCAGGTAGGAAAAATTGTTGACAATTTCATGTCGAGAAAGAGAGTACCACCCATTCACATAGCAGTAAAGGTCATCTAAAGGATAAGTGTGATCACGGATGATCAATGTGCGATTGTCAGGAAGTCTAAGAGCAAACGGTGTTCCACCAGACACATTATAGGCTGAATACAGAGCCTGCCACCTCGACTGTTTTTGACGTTTAGGAGGAACAAAAACACAAAATAAGACAAACTAACAAAAAGGCATGAAACATGCACTTAACTACTCATAGTGGGTAGATGTAGGAATGTGGGTAGTAGATTGGATCAAAGAGTTATCTTGAAGATTCTTAAAAGCTGAGAAACATGAATGCAAAGTTCAGCACGCTGCGCTTGCGCTGGCTGACGGCACATTCACTTGCCCAAGGTCCCATGAACCCAAAAACACACCAGCCATCTTGGTGATAATGCGCCGCAACTTCTTGCATCGGTTTTGACCACTCCTGTACTGGTCCAAGACCCACACTTGCAAACAGGGCCTTGAAAATTCCATGGATGTTGAAAATCATGGCTGATTCGATGTGATGTGTGCACCTCGCTAGATACAGTAGTTATATACATTGATTCTGAATGATTCTGATATAGGCGGCTATGACAGCTATGATGCCTCCGGCTACAAGTGGAGAGATAGAACTCAAGACGCTGTGACATTGATGGATCATTTTCGAGTGCTTTTTCTAAAAAGTGGCCGGCGTGAAGATGGAATCATATCCAACAATCATACCGACCATGATCGAAGAAACATTGAATACTATATAATTCAAAAAGAGCGGAGGGCATTCTTTGTGGNTGTGCTAGCATGGACAAACTACGTCATACTCACAAGTGTGGCACCGTGACATCATCCGAACAAGGCTCAGAGATGTCAATCTAGTCTATTAGAACAACTTCCAACTATGCAACCTGCGGAAATCAGCAAACATATCGAAAAAAGTATCAAAAAATACAGTAAGTCCTGGTCGGACAGTGCTGATAAACAAATGCCATTCGCAATCGCCGCAGACTCATTCCGCTTTTCATGCATTGCCATCGCTCCGCTGACATGAAGTCCTGTCTGCAGAAATTGGCACGCAGGCGCAACCTGGCGGCAGAAACGGCATTGAAACTTAATCCGTACAGCACTTATACAGCACATTCTTTGTCATTGCGTTTCACTGTGTCCTTCCATCTCCGTGCGCTGCTGCGTCCTGGTCCTCCTAGCTTCGCTTTCTTCAAATAACCCAAAAACGAACACTCATTGTTCGAATTCATTTGTTGCTCATATGTTGGACGATGTCCAGGCGTCCAAACAAAGACTACACAACATGTCTCACATGAATCCATGTGATTCCAGCGTTCTCTCAGCCTCTTCATCTGCGAAGGAAACGGTACTCAACAAAAACATGAAGCGACAAAGCACCATGGCTGCGGGTTTTCAGCTGGGAGCATCGAGCCACTTGCCTTCACTTCAAGTCAGCAACACAAGTAGCTTGCAGCATCTCATCTCACATTCTTTCTTGGATGATTATGAAGGTATCTTGTGAATGCACAATGTATACACCTGACTGATAATGACAACCACAATACAACAAGTAAGTATAGACCTAAATTGACTTCATTTTCAACATCTGTGGCACAAGATCCGCTTGTTTTGATAACCGTTTTTGCACCTGCGCTTGTCAGGATTTGCCCTCACAAAATGTCTGTCATCGAATTTGGCTAAAGACATCCACATGTCGGCCTACTCGTGACCTACCCAGTGACCGACTCACATTCACCTCTCACTCCGTAAAGGAGTTGACTGGATGAAGGGCTACTCAAGCAACCCCGTGTTGCGCAGCTTGCTATGTCACACACCGCTCCGCGGTTATGTCCTGGAACAAAAAGCGGCACCACGACAGCACGTACACAAAGAGCTGTAATGGGCAACAAGTTATTGAACAGAACGCAAGGATGAACGTTCCAAGGAAGATCCCAATAAATGCTTGGTATTGTATGTCATGTCTATCTGCATGCTGGTTCAACATGTGCATGAAGATGCCTATTGCCTTTATGCAAAGTCGCATCCGTCTTTCGGTTCAGCCATTGCCGAAAGACGAATGACGGTGGATTGTTGCAAATACGTGAGGTAGTGGTTGCCGCTGGGCATCCCTCTCTCTCCCTCCTTAATGGTATGAGGAGTGCGTAGCATATAGATTGTGACAGCCAGCGAAAGCAAAGCGAAAGCCGAGAGAGAGGGAACACAAAAAACAAAATTAGTTGGGGAGAAGCAATTATATCTTCAAAAGATGCAGCATGTGCACATGACATCCAAACTGTTTACCATGTTCAAATAAAGCGTCAGCACTGGTTGAGAATGATCATTTGAGAGATCATTATATACTGTATTGCATACACATCATTAATGCATATGATATACCAGCAGTACCCGGGCAAGCGGGGGGAAGCTTCACGAGGAAAAGTACTCCTCAAGAATCAATTTGCCTATAGAACTCTTTTTCAGCTGCACTACAATCAAAGGGTAGTGCTATATAATATACATAATATTAACAATATCATATACAAAATGGAATAATCATGAATAATCTAATAGGCATTAATAGACTTCCTTTTCACAGGATCGGTCACATTCGCCGAAAAACAATTTGCTTTCACCGAACTTGGACCTGTTGAGCACAGAAGCTGTGTGTCAAAATCACAGAAAAACTTCAGACAGGAGTAAACCCCTTTTCATGGACCTTTGCCTGGTGGCTTTTTAAACAATAATTGTGATAGTTAAGTTAATTTAAATGCTTCCCAGGTCCGTCGTTTGCACGGTAGAACGAATGTCACATATCCAGTACGAGCAATACGCAGTCAACACAATATCAAAAGAACAAGAGAAGCTAGCCACTTGCCGGTCTGCCAAGCCATCTCAAATCGGATTCAAAACACATGTCCTCGCATCACGCACTTCGTTGCAGCATACAAGTACATGCCATCTATCACAGACTGAGGTACATATCCTGTATCGGTGCCATTCTCCATCAAATTCACTAAGAACGCCTTGTCTGCTGTAGACTCGTTGATGAAATCAACCATCGAGATTTTATAGTACCCTGGAACGATCTCGGCCAAGTGGTCACACCATCTGTTCGAAACTTCTTCCAGGTAGGAAAAATTGTTGACAACTTCATGTCTAGGAAGAGAGTACCACCCATTCACATAGCAGTAAAGGTCATCTAAAGGATAAATGTGATCGCGGATGATCAATGTGCGATTGTCAGGAAGTCTAAGAGCAAACGGTGTGGCATTTGACCCATTGATATGTTGTGCGTAGCTATTTTCGAACCTCAACTGTTGTTTGAAGCATTTGGAGGAACAGAAACACAAAACAAATCAACATAACACAAACTAACAAAAAGGCACAAAACATGCACGTAAATTATTGATAGATATTCATAGTGGGTAGATGTGGGAATGCGGTTAGCGGGTTGAATCAAAGAGTTATCGCAAAGGTTCTTAAAAGCTGAGAGACATGAGTAAAAAGTTGACCACGCTGTGCTTGCGCCGGCTGACGGCACATTCACTTGCCCAAGTTGCTCTCGACCCATATACGCAAAAACCATCTTGATCATAATGCGCTGCAACTTGTAGAATCGGTTTTGACAACTCCTGCACTGGTCCAAGACCCACACTTGTAAACAGGGCCTTGAAAATTCCATGGATGTGGAAATATGGCTGATTCGATGTGATGTGTGCACGATGTTTGTGGAGGTTCCCAACCTCGCTAGATACAGTAGTTATATACATTGATTCTGAATGATTCTGATATAGGCGGCTATGACAGCTATGATGCCTCCGGCTACAAGCGGAGAGATCGAACTCAAAACGCTGTGACATTGATGGATCATTTTCGAGTGCATTTTCTGAAAAGTGGCCGGCGTGAAGATTGAATCATATCCTACAATCACACCGACCATTATTGAAGAAACATTCAATACTACGATGGACAGATCTCACATCAACCCAATGGCACACCGGTTTTACTGATCTCACATCAATGGAGCAGATCTCACCTCATCCCCCAATGGCACACCGCAAAAAAGTCAGATTTAGCGAACGATGCAATACCAATATCTACAATGCCCTTGCGGTTTGCTATTCCAGAATATAAAAAGTATCTTGCTTCAGATGCATATCCAGGAGCAGTTCCCAATGGCACACTGGCTAAACCAATCTTCGAAGTACTGATATGAATTCTAAGCGGCCGTCTTCGATTTGTGAAGGGTAAGTCGTTTGGAGTTGGCATTCGACCAAAAGATGTATTCATTGAAAACATAACGAATCCAATTCCCTAATGGCACACCGGCTTTCATCAAAGATCTCGGGGTGGCCAGTCTTACAGTGGGTTACAATCATACACAGCATAAGAGCCTGTAGCAATCCATATTTCAAGCAGCACATATTTTGCGAGCATGCAATGGGTGGAAACGTCTGGCGGCCAACCACACATCCTAGCGAAGTGGGGCTTGATGACAAAGCGAACTGCACAGTTCTTCTTCCAAGCCTAGAGCTGTTGTAACCACTTTGAAAGCGATGCAGGCAACAGTAGGAGTATGGTGCCACAGGCGGCATGGACACTGGACTCAAACGAGGTCCCAACGAGGTCTAAACGAGGTTCAAACGAGGTCCAGAGAATGGCTACCTGTAGGCCAGGGATGGCCTATCATTTAAGACATGTTTATTCATAAACACACCTGCAGTTGGCACCTTTACCTCCTAGAAAAGAACCACTACAGTCTAGGTGACATATCTCATGACAAGTGCAGGTGCGATTGGGTGACTAAACGCAACAAACAAAACTACTAGATATATGTATGTGACACATTTATTTGATGAGCTACGTCCATGGGTACACATGCAGTTGGCACCTTTACTTCTTTGAGACAAGCAACTACAGTCTAGGTGACATATCTGCTGACAAATGCAGGTGTGCCTATGCGATCGGGCCACAAAACGCAATAAACATAAAATTTAGATAGGATTTCAAATATTTGGAGGTGACCTGATATTGATGATCTACTTCCATAGGACCCTGCAGTTGGCAAGAGATCTTTGCACCGGCACGAGTAAACCCATGAACCCAGTACCACACATAGACACTCACAGATGCTAGTGTGCCCTTGCGTTTTTGGGGTCTCTAGGCCTTAATCAATATGATTGACAGATTGGAATCTTATATGATAGGGTCTACTTTTTTAAAGCTCCTCCCAACGGCACACCTACACTTGAGACGAGATCTGTCCCCCGAGACGAGTAAGAACACCTACCCAGTATATAATAATTCAAAAAAAGCCCTTGGGGCCCTGGAGGGCATTCTTTGTGCTAGCATGGACAAACTACGTCATACTCACAAGTGTGGCACCGTGACATCATCCGAACAAGGCTCAGAGATGTCAATCTAGTCTATTAGAACAACTTCCAACTATGCAACCTGCGGAAATCAGCAAACATATCGAAAAAAGTATCAAAAAATACAGTAAGTCCTGGTCGGACAGTGCTGATAAACAAATGCCATTCGCAATCGCCGCAGACTCATTCCGCTTTTCATGCATTGCCATCGCTCCGCTGACATGAAGTCCTGTCTGCAGAAATTGGCACGCAGGCGCAACCTGGCGGCAGAAACGGCATTGAAACTTAATCCGTACAGCACTTATACAGCACATTCTTTGTCATTGCGTTTCACTGTGTCCTTCCATCTCCGTGCGCTGCTGCGTCCTGGTCCTCCTAGCTTCGCTTTCTTCAAATAACCCAAAAACGAACACTCATTGTTCAATTCATTTGTTGCTCATATGTTGGACGATGTCCAGGCGTCCAAACAAAGACTACACAACATGTCTCACATGAATCCATGTGATTCCAGCGTTCTCTCAGCCTCTTCATCTGCGAAGGAAACGGTACTCAACAAAAACATGAAGCGACAAAGCGCCATGGCTGCGGGTTTTCAGCTGGGAGCATCGAGCCACTTGCCTTCACTTCAAGTCAGCAACACAAGTAGCTTGCAGCATCTCATCTCACATTCTTTCTTGGATGATTATGAAGGTATCTTGTGAATGCACAATGTATACACCTGACTGATAATGACAACCACAATACAACAAGTAAGTATAGACCTAAATTGACTTCATTTTCAACATCTGTGGCACAAGATCCGTTTGTTTTGATAGCCGTTTTTGCACCTGCACTTGTCAGGATTTGCCCTCACAAAATGTCTGTCATCGAATTTGGCTAAGGACATCCACATGTCGGCCTACTCGTGACCTACCCAGTGACCGACTCACATTCACCTCTCACACCGTAAAGGAGTTGACTGGATGAAGGGCTACTCAAGCAACCCCGTGTTGCGCAGCTTGCTATGTCACACACCGCCCCGCGGTTATGTCCTGGAACAAAAAGCGGCACCACGACAGCACATACACAAAGAGCTGTAATGGGCAACAAGTTATTGAACAGAACTCAAAACTGAATCATTGAAGTCTAGATTGCATGTGAAGTTGGCTCTGCTAGTCAATGTGTGCTGGTGGGTGATGGTGAGGGGACTGCTTCAAAATGAGTCAAGAAGTCGAGGGAGCCAAAATTCTATGATTGACAATGATATCTTAGAGAACAAAAATGCTCCACCACAGTGTTCCACCTATGACTTCTACGTAGATATGAATTGTGAACGCTTGAACGTTCCAAGAAAGATCCCAATATATGTATGGTACTTTATGTCATGTCTATCGGTATACCCGTTCAGCATGCATAAGCATCCATAAACATGTCCAAAGCGATCACAGCGCACATTGCCTTTATGTGAAGTCGTCTCTTTGTTTCAGCCATATGCAACTCTGTCCAAAGACGAAATGACTGTGGATTGTTGCAAATGCAGGACCATGCTAAATAGATCTAAATAGTGGCGGCCAGGCATTTCTGTGCATCCCTCTGTAATGGGACTGAAGAGTGCGTAGTAAATGACTGAACAACGAGGAGGTATTGTGACAGCCAGTGAAAGCAAAGCGAAAGCCGAGAGAGAGGTAAAACACTAAACTTAAAATCAGTCGGGGAGAAGCAAGAAACCGCTGATGTGGACACTATTTGCACATGACATCCAAACTACTGTTGATGGAAGAATTCCTGCACCAGTTGATAGGTAGGTTGTCCCATTATTTACAGGGCTTTATACATCCCAGGTGGTGCAGGATTTCTTCCATCAAAAGTATGTTTGCCGTCGCAGGTTCTGAAACAAGATGCTCAAACAAAGCATCAGCACTGGTAGAGAATGATCATTGGAGATCATTATATACAACAATATCATTAATAATTACATATGATATACGAATATATACCAGCAGTACCCAGGCAAGCGGGGGGAAGCTTCATCAGGAAAAGTACCCCTAAGTTCAAGAATCAATTTGCCTATAGAACGCTTTTCTCCATCAGCATGCTGACTTTCCGTCTGTCGCCACATCAACATGTAATTAATCGATTAATATATAAATGCTAACAATGCAGCAATGCAATACAATGAAAGGAATACACAATGTCTAATCATCTAATAGGCATTAATAGACTATATGCCAAATTCCTTTTCACAGAATCTGCCACATTCGCCGAACTTGGACCTGTTGAGCACACAAGTTGTGTGTCTGCACGTTTGACTTTCGACAACTCTTTAGGCCAAAAAAAGTGCGTTAAAATCACGGAACAACTTCAGAGAGGACTGGAGTAACCCCCTTTGCATGGACCTTGGGCTGGTTGCTTTTTAGTCAATTAGTGAATTTACATGCTTCTCAGGTTCGCCGTTTTCACGGTAGAACGAATGTCACATAAACAACACGCAGTCAACATGACAATATCAAAAGAACAAGAGAAGCTTAACACTTGCCGGTCTTCCAAGCCATGGCAAATCGGATTCAAACCAAGTGTCCTCGCATCACGCACTTCGTTGCAGCATGCAAGTACATGCCATCTATCACAGACTGGGGTACATATCCAGTATCGGCACCATTCTTCATCAAATTCTCTAAGAATGCCTCGTCTGCTTTAGACTCGTTGACGAGATCTGTCAAGGAGATGTTGTGGTACCCTGGAACGATCTCGGCCAAGTGATCACAGAATCTGTTCGAAACTTCTTCCAGGTAGGAAAAGTTGTTGACAACTTCATGTCGAGGAAGAGAGTACCACCCATTCACATAGCAGTAAAGGTCATCTAAAGGATAAATGTGATCACGGATGATCAATGTGCGATTGTCAGGAAGTCTAAGAGCAAACGGTGTTGCCCAAGGCACATTGATATAGGTTGCATACTGATCAAACCACCTTTGCCGGGGCAAGTGTGAAAACAAAGCAGCCCAAAAAATCGATCAGAAGCTAGAAATGACATACAACTCATTTTTGTGGGGCATTGGAGGCATTGGATGGGAAGCCCAAAACAACTCTTGCCAACTGAGAAGCTGCGTGGCAAACTTGATCACATTGTGTTTCCGTCGGGCAATGGCGCATTCGCTTGCCCAGGTCCCGAGATATCCAAATAGGCACCAGCCATCTTGGTCGTAAAGGGCTGAAAGTTCTAGAATTGGCTCCGACAACTCCTGTAGCAAATTCATCCAAATTCGCAGCTCAGGCCATGGGGATTTGATGGAAGAAACTGGACAGCTCACCTCTACAACTGGATGTATCAACATAATTCATAAACCTTTGGATTATCATATCATTGTGCATAGCTACCTCGATATACCTTAAACTACCGATTACTTCTACTTAGATTACACTTCACTACACCTTGGTCTTCAAGCATGACCTGACAAGTTCGACAAGCATGCAAGAAATATGCCAGCAACAATTCTCGATAGCTCCCAACATCCACAATACGGGTTGACTGGAATGTCCTGCTTGGGCAGAGCTGGCGCACAAATGCCAGCTGCAATCTGAGACTGGTTCTGCTCTCCGCCCTTCGTTGCTGGTGTTTTGCTTAGCTGCACTTTGGTCTGAAGCAGTTGGAAAGCAGGAACCTGGCTGCAAAGGGGGTAAATAAATACAATAATGTATATATATATATGTAAACAAATATATATATAATAATATTATAAATAGTATAATATGTATATAAATATATACGTATAAATAATATAATTAACTATTATATGTTTATGTAATGATTGGAACATGTTGACATCAGAAAGCTTCTTAGTCTTTGCTTTAGCCCCTTAGCCATTCATCGAACTTAGCTGGAAGGTCTGAGATCTGAGTATTGTGTGAGCAATGTCGGGGTGTGTGGGATGCAGGCCTCCAAGGTCTCCTCATCTGCGAGGGAAATTGCAAGTAAGAAACCAAAACGAAACAGAGTGGCTGCCATGGCTGTGGGGTTTTCAGCCGGCAGAGTCGAGCCAAGCTCAAGCAGACTGCACAGCAAAGTGCCCGCAATGACTCCTTTAGGCGGAATCCGACATCAACACTGTAGCAATGCAAGCTGCATTTTTCAAGTGCCAATTTTACATCAAATGAATGCATTGGTCTAGAATGACGAATTGACTATACTTTACTATATGTGAAAGGTCTTTCTCTCTATACATGTCATGTCACAGGTCCAGGGTTTACCGGATTTACTTCTTGCCATCACTTGTTTGTGTTGATGGCATGTATGGGCACCCCCTTCCCAAATCTAAACTGACCTCCAAAACACAAGACCCATGGGCATATCACGGCCATCTCATGTGAAAAAGGAGCCCGGAACCGGAAGAGTTGATAATGATTGAAGACCGGTTATCTAGCAGTCTGCCTTGTGATGCTTTCCCCTCAATTGAAGCAACATGTTCTTCCAATCACCTTCCTTTTGTACCAGTGATTTCTTTCTCCTCCAGCATGGGCCAGGCATTGGTAGCCTGGGGTACTGGCACATGTTGAATGATGATGCTGGCCATTGCACCAAAATCAAAATAAATGAAACCACCGGCACTTCAACTCACCAGCTATGCGCAGCTTGGCTGTCGCATGATGAGCTTGGATTGAAACTACTACTATTGGCGACACCTTCGGAATCTTTCAAGCCGTGGATCAATAGATGAGGTCGCTGTGCAGAATGGACATACGAAATGAGTCAAGCAATAAAAAACGTCAGCAGCACATGTTTGTTCCAAGTCTTTCAGCATACAAGACCAAAATGGCAAGGCCGGCACAATGGAATCTACATGATAGAAAGCTTTGTTATAAATTTGGCTCAAGTCGGAATTTTACTTGCGCCGTGCGACCTCATCGAGGAAAGCTACCAAAACACTATCTTACCCTAGGTTCCTAATCAAAAAAAAGTGTACTTGCAATCTCTCCCGGTGACTGCCCGATCTTGGGTCTCCTTCATCATCAGGAAAGATAACGACAAATCAAGATCACAAGTCACTTGAAGGTGAACCTGTATTCCTATACTGCTCATGACTTGTGCGTCCGCAAAAGCCTTGAAGGTTAAAACAGGGCGATCAGCTTCCAGCTCTGATTGAATGCTCTGGACCTCAGATTTGTTACAATGGTATATCAGTGTATTGCCAACATAGTGAACGCAATACAAAATGTATAATCTATCATGCATGCTAAAAAACCTAAAATAATATGCAACATATATTGTGCCAACTTCATTCAACTTCAATTGATATCATTTGACGAGTCCGCAGAATGGTACGAGTATCTTCCTGATTGTAAGTCTACAGTACTGGGCCCATTGCACTAGTTGTCAACCTTTCACTGTTCAAACCAGCTCTTGCAACAATCGGAAAGGCACGAAGTCAAGGGGAAGATCCAAGTTCATCTCCGTGACAATCTCTGCAGTTGCTTGTGAAGACACCTTGCTTGGTTCCATCTTCCCAGTGCCCATTCTCTGGCCGTTGTAGGTCAACCATACTTGCCCTTCTTCACTCTCACCACCCAAGAGGTTGGGATTGAACACCTCAACTTCAGCGGTAAAGAGCAGGCTCTGAGGTGCCTCGGCATATGCAAGGACAGGGACCGGATAGGAGAAGAACAACGCCATGCAACATCTGAAAAAAAACAGTTGAAACATCCTTGCAATAACATGACGATGCATGAACCTGGGCAATCACAAAAACCAGTGAAAAATGCCAAAGTGCGAGATGGAATGTGTTGGATCCCGACACTGCCGTGACCAGCTTTCTAAGCTCTTCTGCCTAAGTCTTACGTGGGGGAAAGAGGGAACAATAATGCATGCAATGTCTGTCAGAACTGTGGACCCATAAAAAAGGGATGGCCCTAATGAGAGTTGCTGTGGAAAGCAAGCCTCGAAGAACAAAATTCTGGAAAGTGCTACGAGAAGTTATGCCATGCAGTCAAGCAACACTGACCTGAAGCTTGGTTACCTTCCAGGTTGGATCTCGAGGCCAAAACAGTCCCAAGCAAGTAACAGTAGCTACCAGGAGAAGTCCTGGGTTGGGACTCCCAGCTCTGCGGATGAACCTTGTGCCCTTTTCAGTGGGACCATCGGTCAGGGAAGGTCATTTAAGAGAGATATTCTCCTTCTCTTCTTTACATGTATCATAGTCATACCTACACTTTGAACATATTTTGACCTTTGTAACTTTGTAAACCTTCCTTCCGGTCGAATTGGCATCGTTTGCAGCTAAGGAGGGTCTTTTCAGAATGTGCTACAAATCAAAAAGTGCCAAACTGAAAAGGAGCAAGGATCCCAATGAAACACCACAACAGCAACACTTGCGGCGATGCCGAGCACATAGGCTAGCTAATCGCCCACATCTGCCCTTGGACTTTTGAGACATCAACTCCAGATTGCAGTGTTCCGACTCCGTTGGATGCTTTCCCGCACTATGTTTCGAATGTTTTGAAGGAGAGCTGGCTATGCCCCATGTCTCATCCCAAACCTCGAACTCATTGCCTTCAGCAGAAAGTCCGATAGATTGGCCTTGTGGAAGACTAGCATAACTTGAATGAGTATGATTCTTCTGTGTGGGGAGTTTGACTGCGTTTGCTGCAGTTGCAGCTTTCTTGCCCTTGTTGGCATCTTGCACATCCGAAAACGTGACCTTCTTCTCCTCTCCAATATCCTCACTACCTTCACTGTCCCAACTGGATTGAGTTGCCTGGGTCTTCCGAGGTGCAAGCGTTGGAAGTCTGTCGGTTGCTTCGAAATAATTGCATCTCATTGGAAGATGCATCGACTTTTCCTTTAGTACTTCACCATCCACATCTGAACTGTCTTCAATCCGAACCTCAACCTCAGTGGCAGTGCCAAATGCCACACCTTGGATAGCATCACATGCTGCTCGGCTGCTAGATTTACCAACATCTTCGCTTGGTTGTCGTTGCGTACGGCTTTGCATCTGACTTACCTGGCTGAGAGATTTCATGCTACCAGAGTCTGGCATGTCATCATCTTCCTCTTCCACCAAAGAAGGCTTCATTTTTGGAGCGCCAGGACCACAACTCCCCACCTTTTCGCAACTTTTTGAGCCTATACCTGGTATGAACATGTATGAACAATTCACAAATGTTAACAAATCACAATTGCATGCCAATCTTTCTCGGACCAAGGGCATCAAAGTGTTTTGGACCAACATTACCCCCATCATCTGCAACTGTTCTGGCTATTATGGCAGTCATGGGCAGTCATGGTCGTTGTTGGCACATGTTGGTGCTTCACACTGACGAAAGCTGCTGGCACCTTCTTGCACTACAGCAAGTACGAACGGATCTCCTACGCTGTTAAGAGTTGGCTGAGGAGTCGATGATCATCGATGATCAATACTGACTGACTTTTCTACTTGCAACAATACTTTGATTTTCAACTCCACTAGTGGTCTTTAAAACTTATAATTTCAATCCGCTGCTTTTTGAGGCAAATAACTTCTGAGAGCTAGCAGCTTGCTCGCTGTCAGTGTGTTACTTCGGTTTGTCCTGCATGAAGGTTCTGCAGAATGCACTCCACGGTACGGCAGCATGGAAATTTGACGACGGAGCACTTTGCATGCTTAATCGAAGGAATTTTGTTTGCTGTGTTACGTGCCCCAGCAGGGCCCATAGCTGACACTAGCATTGGTTGTCCTTCCTCATGTTCCTACAGTCTTGCTGCTGCACGAACCAGCTTCGGAGCCAAAACGATCTTTCGATACCAAGCAGCCTTTTCGCAAATGCTGTGGTGTGCTTGGGGTATGGTAAGTTGCTGCTAAATAATTGCATTTATACATACAGCAAATATCAAAGCATGTTGAAATTGGACCCTCAAAAGAAACATATTTACCTCCAGCCGGTGCCTGGGTTCTTGCCCAATGGTGTTCCAGATTGCCTGGCCAGACAAGTCGGACTGCGAGGCCCCCAACTTCCGCAATGAATCATAATGGATCAAAAGGAGAGATACAGAATCAACATGAATCAACATCTAACAGCATTCTAACAGCTAAAGAATACTAAGATATACTAAGATGTCGTATGAAAGGTAAACACATGTAAAAACCAGCAGCAAAAGATCAAAAACATGACACTTGTACCTGAGACGAACTGGATGTGCCAGTTGCAGCATCTGCAAGGGCTCCTGCAATCGATATACGTCGATAAATCAAGGGGATGCGGTCCTCTCATGTCCTCTTGGTCCAACAGTTTGGCAATCCAGCCTGGCAAAGCCACTACCAACAAGCAGCTGCACTTCGGCATGGAAATTCCTGCTTGGCCAGGGTCGGTGCAAAATGTCATGCAAAAATTCAAAGGCTTACTGTCAGCTTGCGTGCGTATTCTCCGCTTGGTCAGCCTGTTAATCCGACCCAAACATGTGAATGTGATTGGCCAACATGCGCATATCTTGGTGGCATCCACATAAATTGTTTGACTCTCTGTGTGCACAAGCCACTTTGCAAATGACCGCGAAAGTGCCCAACCAAATTGTCCTCGAATTGCCCAAGCACATGCTGACCGTGCTCTGAATTCACTCAGCCAAAGAAAGCGTTTATGGGGCAAGTGCATGACATTCTGAATGTGACTGGGCACTTTGCAGAATTTCTGCTGTGCCGACGCGTGCAAGAACATTAATGCCGCTGAGCACCAATGAATAGAATTACAGATTCTCCCCTTGAACTTCAATTCGCACATCCCTGAACACTTTGGATGGCCAAACCCATCTAGAGTCGCAATCATAAAAATTATGGACCTCTTAGCACCCTTGTGTGGCATTTTGTGGTTGCAGTGCATGTCACGTTTCGACATGCATTCTCTGTCTCGCAACGTCGATCCCCTTTTTCTTCCCTGAAACCAATGCAGAAGCCATGTTCCACCTGCCAAAGTGTAACCAAAAAGACTTCAAACAGCAAACATTCTTAGGCCCAAGGTTCAAGGCCAAGTCCTTCGATCCAGCATTGCTCACATCACAAGGGGACAATCTCACAAGTTAAATCTCGAGTTGCATCCGTACTGTGCAGCATTTTTTCTCTGCGAGCATGGCCTCTCTGCAACGGGACCAGCGCATTACATGAAGGGAGCTCCTTCGATTGCACCTGCCCTTTGCCCAACTCACATTGATGCTACGAAGCGTGGGCTGCTCATGATGCTCATGAGTCTCCACTCAATGCCCCTACTTCTGGTACAAAAGCAATGTACCCAGGGGCGCGCAAAGAAAAGGCAGGAAACATGCAGAAACATCCTGCTCCCTTGAGCTTGCAGTATTTACATACTGCAGCTTACAGAACTGGCACAGGAAATCTTTGGCCTAAGCCCCTGCCAGCACATTGGCAGGCTGAAATCATGTACGCATCTGTTGCCCTGCAATCCACATCCACAAAATATCTAACTGGAAACATGAAAACCTTGAATATTTGATCTGTCGATTATCTTCTGTCATCCAATGTCATCCATATCTTGGCCGTAGACTTATGCATTGAAATGCTGGATGGATTGGCGGCTGATTGGCTGAAACAGCCATTCCTTCCTCTGTACAGCTCAGCCCCTTGCATAGCTCTTGCCTTTGGATTGTGCGGCCATCCTGAATTATTGCAATTCATCAATGACATGAATATATATATATATATATATCCAACTATATATTTCATAAATTATATAAAATGCCAACTTCTGCGTTGGCGTCATTTGGGTGTTATTCCCCCCTCTGCAACATTTGCGGAGATACATTGGAAAAGGTGACCCGACTCTGAGCACCCAAGCCTAGGCAGAACTGCCTTTCCTTTGCCTTTCATTGCGTTGCCTGCTATGGGCGTACATCGTTCCCAATAGGCCTCACACGGATGAATTCAGAGCCTTTGGGCCTTTGATACCCAATTCCATCTATGTTCCTTTTGATCATTTGAAACGCACCTCGCAATTTTTGCACAATTAATATTACATACTTTACAGATTGCACACGGCACCCACATAGCACAACAAACCGTACAAACATGTCCCCGAACACCTGCCTCTGTTTGCTTCTTGGTGTAGGTAGGTGCCTTTCGCCGACCATGAACAAAGGATACCAAGCTGCCAAGTGGCCAACAACAGTACAATAAAATGATATATAAAAAACAATACAACACCAAGGTTTACAATAAAATCCAAGAACAATATAGAATAATATAGAACAACAACATTGCCTTTCCATGCCTTTCCCGTAGTTGCAAGCAACCCCCATCTCAAATTGAGGAAACAAACACTTATAAGACTGCTCCAAACCGTCAGCCAAAGAACATAGAAGGCTCTCAGCTCCTCCCAGGCATAGACCCTGCCATCCTGAGATCGCAGCATTGCATGAAGTACATAGATGGTCCCAATGGCCAGAGTAGTGGTACACCCTATCCAGAATATTTAGGAAATTTTACGGAAAACATCCCAGTAGAATCTGCCTGGAACCTTCAACTTCCCTCAGGACCTTGCCACAACCTCTCGGAAGCTTTGGTGCAATTTTGCCAAAAACTGCTCCTGAAACTTCTCTGGAATTTTCGCGGTATCTTGCCGGAAGCCTACCCCTTCACTCGGCGCCAGGGTACTCAGTCTCAAAGTGTCTTTTTGACATTCGATCAGACCCTTTTTCGCATTTCCAAGCATCCCAACTGTTGGTTTTTCAAAACAACTTACAGCTGTAAAATCACAACTTAAATGTATATGTCCATGTTTTACAGCTGGCTTTGAAGCCAATCAAACAATTCATCGGTTTTGAAGCCATCGGTTCTAAGTGCTGCTGCCAAGATGCTGCAGGATCCATACCTCAGATCCATCCAAAGAATTGCCGAATGCCATAGAAACAGGGTCGATATCGGATACGCAATGATTACATATATGATTACTATTGAAAAATACTATTACTATTGATTTATTAATGCATTCATTTCATTTTTGTTGACCTTAAAAAAGTATTGAGCTCTCTGTCATTGACTCAGCTCTATGTCTATGTCTTTCAATCCAAGCTGAGCTACGTTTGGAGTCATTGACTTTAGCCGGCTCAAGGGTTGCACCTTTCGGGCCCTTGCCGCCAGTCGCTGCCTTGCCAGCCTTGCCGGCCTTGCCTTTGCCACCTTTGGACGGCGGGGCCGCCTTTCCACTCTTTCCCCAGTTGTCTTTGCCTCCTTTTCCTCCTTTTCCTCCAGGTACGACACACAAGTGGCTGGAAAAGCACAACTCCAGGAAAAGCACAGTCAGACATACCAAAAATAAGGAAACAACATGAAATAGTTGCTAAATAACGATAGTGTGTTTGGTAGTGCACTGCGCAGGTCGTTTTTTTTCCTCTGCTTGCTTCTTTCTTGTCGAGGTCTTTATCCAGGCCGGAAAGGCTGCCATTGGCAAAAATGGCAATCTCGCAGCACAAGCTGCCCAGATTCCTCTCCGGGAAAGGCCAAGACACATCAAGAAACTACTTTATTATCAAGATCAGTGACACGGCATCACCGAACTCAAACTACACAAGTTGTTCTCTCATGCGTTGCATCTATAGCTTTCTATAGGTTTGCTTTGAAGGCCGAGCACATGCAAGGGCAATCACGTTCAATAATTCAATACGAAAGGTAAAGTGCAAACTTTGGGGCTTAGGAGTGTTCCTCTGCAATTGCTTGCCGCTCATATGTGCTCATTACCTTGGTCTGCTAATATGGTGTGCTGTCGTTTGGGTTGTGAGTTCTGCATGATTTGCCCTTTGTGTTGTGAGAGCCTAGAACCCTCTAAGCCGCAACAAAATTAGCGAGCGATCGTCAATGCCTGCCAATCACCCTCATCTGCCCAGCGCGCTTGAACCTGCTGGTTGTGCACGTCGATGTACATCCCTGTATGGCTTTTCAGATAGAGAATGTCACCCTCTCGCAAAGGATCCGCATCTTTCTTTGCCAGCTCAAGGCCCTGCCAAACCCCGAGGTCCTGCCATCGGGCTTGAACTGGACTGCCTTCATCTTGGACATCCAAATAGCAACCAGTGTGGGTCTTTAAGAACATCAAATCCCCAGGATAAAACAAGCTTGGGTCTGTATCCTCGATCACCAGGGGGCTTTTCTCAATGACCAATTGTTGCCAGTCACCCGTGTCATCCCATCTGGCAAAAGCCGTCTCTTCAGCCACATCGATATAGCAACCGGTGTGCGCTCGCAAGAAGATGCGATCACCTGGTCGGATCAAACTTGGATCATCTTCCAAACTTAAGGACACTGCTTGCCAACTGGATTTGATCCTCAGAGTCTCCGTGTCCTCAACCAATCCGACCACTTTTTTCTTTTGGTCTGGAGGGAATGTCTCTGGTTCCAGCTCATCTTTTGCCTCAAGTACTGCCTGGTGCAATATCTCAAGCAAGTCGGCCTTCTTGCCTGAACTTGGTAATCCTAACTCCTTCAGCTTCTCACGCAACTGCTTCAGCGTAGGTAGTTTTCGTTTCAACGTTTTGCCTCTTGTAGCGCAACAAACCAAGCTGCACACCAAAGGTCTGATTGAAAATGTACCGTTCGAGCATCCAGCAAAGCTGGAATGCGTGGAATCTGACGAAGATAGGTAAGTGGCTGAGGCTCGTGGCGCGGGAATTTGAAATGGTGCTGGTTGCACAGCTCCCAAGCGCATGGCAAGAGCACAAGGTCTTTCGAGAAGTTGCATGGCCTTGCTTTGCCAACCTGCAATATGTAATGCGTATAGTTTTTGGACTATGAACGAATTACACCTTTTCAAAGTGGTTTCCAATCATTTTCGACTATTTCCATCTATTTCACATGGAAGCATGATGTTGAAGCCAAAGAAAGTCTGAATTGGTGTACGTTGCATAAGCATGATTCTTGCTTCACGTGGCTATGTCCTTTCTGCAGTAAACAGCTTGAGCCGAAGGGGTAGGCCGGGGCAGGTGCAAGAGGGACATCATAGATTAGATCAAATAAGCAGAAAGAGCAGCCACAAGGAACCCGGAAGCTTTGAGTGAAGATGTGTAAGAGCTTCTGAGCGCAAGAATGCCCAGCCTCTCTCTTCGACGCATTCCATGAAGTAAGCAAGAATGTCCTTATGCAGTGGCGACAAAAAGGTACCCTCTCTACCGTGTGGGCGGAGAAACGCTGCAGAACTTTGACGCAAATGCATGCACATGCTGAATCATATTTCATTTCGAATGGCAAGTCTTGACCAGTATGCGCTGTAGAGCAACAACATCTCCTGACAAGCAACCCACGATGCATTGCACACTGGCAACGTCGATTCTTTTGATATATATATATATAATGTGAATGATGTGATACGGCATGGTATGACATGACATGCAGTGGCATGATACAAATAATGTTCACATCAACAGAAAGTACAAGAAATCTCATATTTCTACTACCACTTCTGTTCGACGTTTTGGGCTCCCACTAATATATAGAAGGGGGGCGTGCTAATAGAAAAAAATCATTGGGGCAGGGACCTCTTTCCTCTAATTTACTATTTATATAGTACTATTTATCTACACAAATATGTATAAGCGTTCCATAACAAATGCCAGGACTGGCATTGCAAAAAAGACTTGTCACTGAAATAACTTCCAAAAACAACAAAGATATAAGGTTCTGGTTCGAAGACAGTGATATAAAGCAGGAATATGGTGCGAACCATATATTTTATACTTTATATATACAGTATACATATCATACTATGAAGCATTGATACCGGTAGCAAACATCAAGCCAACATTAAAGTAGCTGGAGTCCCTTCCAAATCTCCTCGTACGTGCGAGGGATGCCATCTGCTCTGTCGATGTGTCGCATGAATCCCTGAACAGAATGCAACTTTGATTCGTGAGCCCACATAAGTTGAGTATGAAGACTCACCGGCCTGGGACTTGCCACCCTTCTGCCCTTTGATGGAACCTCCAAGTTTTCAGCGGGGGTATCTTGGGAATGGAGGGCATCACCATGTCACACAGTTGAAGCCCTGCGTGACAATGCGCCTTTCTTTCCTCCAAAGGCACCAGGTGGCTCTCCCTTCCCTGCGTCTTTGCTCTTCCCTCTTCCTTTGGCAATGGATCTACCTCTCCCTTTCCCTCGTCCTGGCTGCGCACTCCAAACATCTATGATGCCCACCGGTGCATCTAGCACAAGCAATCAACACACGATTCGCCGAAAGGCTTTCGCGGACAAACTGTTTCCTGTTTCTAGCCCCTAATTAATTGAAATCTATAAATCTACTATACTGATCTATATTGCACTTCATGAATCTTAATTTAATGATTGATCATCGATACGTTGGTATTGTTCCTCCATTCGCAATTAAGAAACTTGGGCATCCAAATGCTACCAAGAAACCTTTTTCGCCTTTCCCTAGACCTCTTCCACGGAAGACTCGGGGCATGGGAGCACCCTCCTGGAAGTGATGCTATACAAAGCCCACTCGATTCCACCCGTTTTTCGGCGAGGCGTGATACAGCAAGGATGTCAAGCAGTGATGCAGCGTAGCATTTTTGGTCTCCCTTTGGTAAGATCCTCTAAACTCTGCATGGATTTCACCACGCGACATGCAGTGGGTCCTAATTAGACCTAGCCGTGTAGCAGTGTAGCATTTCATCACCACAGCCCTGCTGACAAGCCATGCTTACTGCTGTGGGTACCCAGGGGCAGGGAAGCCCTCCAGAAGCAGGCACGTGTACTGTACAGGAACCATCCAGATTAAACATTGAATTATGCAAATGGATATGGATCAAAAAGGATACAATTTTCCAAGCATTTTACAATACTGGTTTTGGGCACATCTGAAGCATCTACCTGAGGTGGAAAGTTGTCTAAGCTGGGACACACCGCCTCTCTCGGGCTCACCAAGAAGCAACCTCTGACTTTCCCGTCATCAGGGATAGGTGGGATAGGGGTGCCGAGAAATTCTAGAGTTTCATTCAATTTTCCCGCCCTGGCAGGGTCGGTGGGATTATTGAAGACGCCACCCGACAGCAACCAGTAGGTCACTTGAGTTTTGGGCATTGGTGCCGTGAAGATGTTGAAGGTTGGACAATGATCTCGAATGGCCAAATTGAAGGGATATTTCGCGATATTGGCCCAGTTCTGAAAGCCCAAACGAGCATTCATGTGTTGCAAACCTTGAATGATGGGGAGGTTCCATATCAGCAAGGGAAGAGGCAGCGAAAAATTCACAGGTCCAAAATCCCATTGTGCTGTTGAGAGGTTGGAGAAGTTGTCAGTCTCGAAGCCTATTGCCTTCCACAAATCCTCCTCCAAGGAGAAAGGAATAGGTGCCTGTGTCAACTTCAAAGATCCATTGCACGGAAGTGCACCAGCCACAGAAAGGGCTCCCTCATCATCTGTGCATCTGGCTCCCAGGTAAAGGTTGAAAATCACGTGAGTCACATTTTCTGCTGGGACATGGTCATCGATCCAGTCGCACCAGCATTGTGCTGTTACGGACAGTACCTCGGCTTTGCGAGTCAGAAAAGGACCTGAAGCGCCGTAGTGGGTCCAAAGTGCGACCTGAAATGGATAGGCATTGCTAGTGTTCAAGCCTGTGACGCGCGAGGTGAGGATGATATTGTCGTTCCATG
Source organism: Breviolum minutum Mf 1.05b.01 (assembly GCA_000507305.1). Lineage (NCBI taxonomy): Eukaryota > Dinophyceae > Suessiales > Symbiodiniaceae > Breviolum > Breviolum minutum. The sequence goes on along the minus strand of DF243045.1, from coordinate 5,854 downwards.
CCTCCCTAACTTCTTTGGTAAGTCGTGCTTCTTCTTCAAGTGAAATGTCAATTATCTCTTGCTCCGAACTTTGATCATACAAGTTGAAGTAGCAATAGCTGGTACCACAAGGTTGGACATACACGTAGGCAAAATCGGGGATGAATTCTGAATTGTTGGGGTAATTGGCGGACCAGTTGCCATCGCAAATGATTTTGCGCGTTCCTAAAAACCAGTACTTGGTCAAGCCAGTGATATCTTCCGTCACATTCAATTGCATGTACCGTGAGTAAGAAATTGCTCTTGGCCACTGCTTGCCGTGAAGAATCTTGTGCCACAATGGCACCCCAGTAAGGGGCCCTGGCTCATGTCCCATGCTGGTGTTCGCTCCAATCATCTGAAGCAATGTTTCAGGAACATCATTGATAGCCATGACCGTGTCACTGTGAAATGGTGACAAAGACTTGTGCTTCAATGCAGATTCAACCCATCCTCCACTAAAGAAAGCATTCACCCTCTGCCCTCCTTCAAAATTGTTGAACTTCCCGCCACGCAACGGGTAGTTATTGTTAGCAGTGCCAGCATAGATGGCTCCACCATTATCAGAGGTGAAGAAAATAATGGTGTTGTCATACTGGTCTTGCTCCTTAAATGCTTCGACAAGATCTCCAATGACCCAATCCACATAAGTAAGAGCTCCATAGGTGGCCGCGCGCAAGTCCGTATTGAGGGGCTCAGATGCATTGCTCACCTCTGGTGCAAAGCGCCTTGGATACTGCATTGGAAGATGCATTAGCTGGAAAGCATGCACCAGGAAGAGAGGAGCCTCCCAGAGTCATGCTTGTGTCATGAGTTGTGCCCATTCCGAATGTACACCATCAATCAGCTTCCCTAATCACTCCGCAAAGATTCTTCGAACCAAAAACCTCTTACCACACTTTCTGATCTTCAACAGGAAATTTTGAACAGCATATTCAAGGATGAAAGGGTCTGAGTTCGCGCGTACAACCGTCCCTGTGAATGTACACATGCTATCCCATCTGTGGATGGGCAAAGAACCTGGACAAGTTCCATATGCACTATTCACGCCACCTTGGCAATCAGATTCAGGTCTGACACGTTTTGGAATTGATATTTATACAGGCAGTATGCATCCCCCCAAGCGAGTACCATATACACAATTAAGCAAATATCATATGTACTTGACAGAAATAAATGGTTTACTAAAGAAACATGTGGATACAAATATGCTCGCCTCCCCAACCCAAAATAGCACCTTTGAATGCTGGTGTCGTTGAAATTTGAAAATTCGCGTATCTGAAAAGAAGTCCAAAACTCCAAAAAATACTACAATAATACTAGACAATCTATCTGTATATATTAATCTAAATGCACAAACATGTTTAAATTCATTTTGAAATAGCCATCAAAAAAGGAACCGTTAGATGTCCAAAGTCATTTTTCAAGAAGTGTTCAGGCAATAATGAAAAACAACACCAAAACCTGAAAAATAATTCAAAAGAGGTAACAAGCTTCATTTAAGAATTCCATCTCTATATCCACTAAGCAAAAAAACAAGTAAACATATTCTTGTATATACATTTACATATCAGCATTCAAACACTTATGTTGTCCATGGTTGATGAAAAAATACATGTAAGAGATGCATGTTTAACATATACTGCCCCACAAAAAAAATATTCACAGCAAAACAAAGTTCACCATTCCCTTTGAAAGACCTCTCAAATCAAGTTGTTTCAAATATATATATATATATATATATAATTTCAAACCAAACATACGTTCAAAAACCCCTTTTGCATTGCCAATTATGACACAAAAAAAAGGAAAACGGATTTGTAAAAAACATTCAAGAAATTTGCAATAGAGACTTAAAATCAAGAATCGAAGACTAAACAAACTGCAAACATATGCAAAACAAGAAACTTCATGTTAAAAAACGAAATACCCATGAAGCAAAGACTTTTTTTGAAATAGACATCAACGGTTTATTGTTGGTCACAATTTTGGCCATATATCTTGTAAACTAGATATCAAAGATGTACAGACCTTCAAACAATGTTTCAACCAAAACATTGTAAAATTCCTTACACAATCCCAACTGAGAAACACAAAAAAACATGTGTTGTTCTGGCCATAGATTGTTGCAAAAAAACAAGCTCGGTCAAAAAACTTTTGCAAAACGCTGTTAAAAAACATAAAGATTTCCTTCCAAAAAACTTATGAGACAAAAATTGAAATTCAAACTCTAGAGTTGAGGTATGAAAATGACGGAGGTATCGGGAGGTCGTAAGATGTCCATATTCAAAAAAAATGTTACATCTAACATTCACACAGACTCTCATGATGCCAAAATAGCCCAAGTCCTTCAAACACCAAAATTGTTACTCCACTTTTCAATGTACATATGACACTCCCCGTCAGAATATAGCCACGAATTCAAGATCCATATCCCAAACATGTACAAAACCCAGTAAATACCATCGTGCACATTTTGCATTGATTTCAGGGGAGGGGTACGATACAGTATGTACATATTTAAAGAGTAGTCGCACCTGTTTTTATTCCACTCCGCAGCTATTTAGTCAAAATATTTAAAAGAAATCGAAACGAATTTAGACTTATACCCCTGATCCATCTGAAAGGTTGGATTCCAACCCCTGGCCAAACCCACAGGGAAGGAAACGTTTATACCTGAAAGTTACCCTTTACGTCCGGACGGGCCAATCCCCAATCCAAAGAACCAGGCGTCAACTTTCCAGGGGAAAAGTCACAAAATCATCAAATCATCAGCTTTTTTCATGGAAAAACGTCTTGGCTTTGGTCCTCTACCACAAGCCCAAACTCAAAATTCCTTCAAATGATCGGTGCGTTGCTAAGAAGCAAACACTCACCGTACTATTCAAATGATCGGTGCGTTGCTAAGAAGCAAACACTCACCGCATTAAGAGGAGGGAGGGGGGGAGCTTAAGCCAACACTACCGGGAAACAAACATGGTGGAATACTCTTTAAACCCGGGGTCGTGGGTACAAAGAGTAGTCGCACCTGTTTTTATTCCACTCCGCAGCTATTTAGTCAAAATATTTAAAAGAAATCGAAACGAATTTAGACTTATACCCCTGATCCATCTGAAAGGTTGGATTCCAACCCCTGGCCAAACCCACAGGGAAGGAAACGTTTATACCTGAAAGTTACCCTTTACGTCCGGACGGGCCAATCCCCAATCCAAAGGACCAGGCGTCAACTTTCCAGGGGAAAAGTCACAAAATCATCAAATCATCAGCTTTTTTCATGGAAAAACGTCTTGGCTTTGGTCCTCTACCACGTCCCCCAGTCCTTCCGACTTTAGGAGGAGGCTCAAGTGTGGCAAAACATGGCTGAGTAAACTTGGAATTGTACACTTTAATGTACGAAGAGATGCGGGAATCAGTGGAAGGTAAACGTATCTCCGCAAGGACAGCGAGGCCCTCATTCAAATAAATTCGGGCAGTCTTAGCTGCCTGCCACCTTCCTTGGAGCAAGATTTGGTCTAAGGAGTGATGCTTCGTGAACCACCAGGTAGCACCCCCACGTCTTAAACTGTAGGGTCGAAATCCAAAGGAGTCAATGGATAGGCTTTGAAGCGCAGCATTAAACAGGGCTCGCCACTGAGAGGGGCTTTTAGCAAGGGAGGCGGGCGATGAGACCAGGGACATCCAGCGATTCAAAGGTTTAACCACTCGGTCATGGCCTAGGACCACGCTTTCTGCGGCCCCGGCTCGCTTCCCCGCTTTGGTGAGGCCTAACGACAATAGGATTTTGCGTCCTTTGTCGTTGGAAACGAAATCTTTACGACGTACTCCAAGGAGTTCTCCAGTGCGGAGCATTCCGTAAAATCCTAATAGCAGAGAAACAGCAAAGGAATAGCGCTGATGGAATATAGCCCAACCACACATAGCATGTACCACATGTTCTGGCAGTGGCGGAGGGCGGTTTGGGATCTCATTAGTGGCCCAGGCCTTCAGGAGCCTCCAGGCTCCCGGCAGATGACCGCGAATCTTGGCATCATGATTTTGCAATCCTGCAACACAGTCACTTGCTAAAGACCGACCTTGCCCGGTTGCCCAAAAGATGTTCCAGATACTCGCAGACCAAAGGATCCAGCTGATCCCGAGAACGTGGAAGTACCAGATTATTCAACTTAAGAAAGGCCAGGAACTGGTCAATAGCCTTTGTGTATCGTTGCCTAGTAGAAGGTTGAACTGTGAGCTCCTTCAACGTACCCATTCTTTGCCGCTTAATTGCTCTCTCGGCTGGTGTAGCCGCTTCCAAGAACCGCTTAGGCATTCCTGAATTTAGTCCGAACCCGCTGCCCCCAACGACTAGGGCGATCAGCCGGGTTCTGATCAGTATGAACATAGCCCCAGAGGGCCTGGGAGGAAGACACCAACAAGAGAGCATTGATACGGCTTAGGGTACGACGTAGCTTACGAGAGCTGGTGCGCCCTCGAGTGAGTGCATGCAGGCAAACGAGGCTATCGGTCAAGTGCAGAAATCGACAACGTATTCGACGAAGATGACATACCCTCCATTGCAAGGTAGTAAGGATGGCACGCAATTCCAACGAATTGATATGCTCAGGGGTCCCCTTCCAGGCCCACCCCGAGATTACTTTCCAAGTCTTCCCCAACAACATGACGTCTTCACCTTTGATGCTAACCAGGTTGCAAAGCTTCCCCACCAAACTAGTGTGTGACATGGGAGCAGTCCCACGCATGGGTCGCAAGGGCAAGCGAACCAACTTGGTCTGCAGAAAGTCGGAGTTGTGGGGATCCACCGATCCACAATGGCCTGTGGCGGCATTCGACGGCAAAGCCCGAGGGGAGCAAGGAGTTGCCCTAAGAGCCATGCTACAACCGGAACTGCCCAGGAATTACCAATCAACGTCAATCGTTGGTCAGTATATTCAGTGCCTTTGCGCAAAGATTTTGGCATGCAATGGGTGGTATACCCAAGGGGGAACCCCATCATGAGTTCACGTTCTTCCACGGCCGGTATGCGAAGGTCACCTTTGCGATTCACCACACAATGCTTGTCACAGTATTGATATGGGGGAAATCGGTAGTCATCCTGAGTCCACCGCTGGAGCTCCTCCAAGGAGCACTGATGCACTCCCGCAGGCTTATACTTTAGGCCGGTCACGCGGGCGCGACGTAGTGAAAGTGGGAAACGGATTACGCGGATCCACTTTATCCCAACCTTCCTTTAAAACAGGCTTTGCTTGGCAGTGAGGATAACTTGAGCAGGGGCCGGACCTTCCTTGACCAACTGAACCCCCGGTTCCGGCATTAAATCCCATGTTACCCAATAAAGCCGTGGCCGATGGCACCAAAGCATGGACCCCGCATCAATCTTCCAAGGGTCGTCACCGAAGTCATGAGACATGATCTCACGGTCCTTGTCGTCCATCGAAGCAACAGACTCCATAAGTGCATGGACCTGGGCCCATGGAAAGTACTTTTTCAGGAGCTCCCTAACCCTAGGGACATGAACATATAGACAGGATCGTGCGTCTCGTACGGCTCCTTTGCGACTGGCATTGAGGCCACTAACCCCCTGACAAGGCGGTCCACCACCTAAGAGAATTATGGATGCCTGTGAGAAAGAACAGCTCCAGGACTGCACCATACTGTCATCAATTTCTTCTACGGTGCGCACCCAAACGCTTCCAGGAAAATTAGCTTCAACCACACGTGCAGCTCCAGGGTTAGATTCTACCCCGATATGACCTAAAACTTCGACAGACAGCACCTCAAGGACAACGCAACGCCCTGATTCCGTCAAAAAGTCCGGAGGACCCTGTGTTCCCTGGAG
>DF243044.1:0-43255 GCA_000507305.1 Breviolum minutum Mf 1.05b.01 | reverse complement strand
CGTGTTCAAAGTGCTACGGAATGGACTGCTTCGGTACATACTTTACATATGTCCAAACCTAATGTAACTCGTGTTCAAAGTGCTACGGAATGGACTGCTTCGGTACATACTTTACACATGTCCAAACCTAATGTAACTGGTGTTCTAAGTGCTGTGGAATGGACTGCTTCGGTACATACTTTACACTCCCTGGGTAGCTGCTTCGTTTTTTTTGCTTCGCCCCAGATGCATGGCTTGCAGCTGCTTCTGTTGTCCTTCTTGTTGACGGGCCCCCCTCCAAGGTAAGCGGACTTACTTGAGGGGTTTGAAGAGGGTGGATGATATTTTATCGTTTCCTTGTGCGGAAGAGGTGCCGCTTGAAACAATTCAAAAAATTGGCTTCTCTTTAAGCCCCTCTTTCACGCCTCCCCTTCAAGCCACCCTTTAAGCCCCCCTCTCAAGTTCCCCTCCAAGACCCCCTTCTAGGTGACCTTTGAAGGTTGAAGCCCTTCGACCTTCAGCGCCTCCCCCCCCCAATCCCGGGACCCAGGCAGAGGACCTTCGTTGAGGGCTTGAAGGGTCCAGACTTTCGAAGGTACCTTCGTCGAACTGTCCTCACGGACTACCCCGGATGTCGTGCCTTATAACATCATGGCTTTGCAGGAAGCCATGCTTCTGGATATAGCTATGCTTTTTGTGTTGTGAGTTATCAGCACTTTGGTTTTAAGTCTGGCTTTGTGACGTACGGAAAGGAAGATGAATCATGGGAAGCCACTTTTTCTTCATGGAGAACGGTTGAGAGCAGAGATTTTCAGGGATGTCTGCTTTTACCTTTTCACCTCGATCTCTGGGTACCTTTTTTGTGAAGGTTCTGTTTTGAGTTGTGGTTTTGCTTGTGTTTTGCGTTGGTCTGCTTTTATGTTCTAAGGTACCTAGGTCTTTTACCATTATTACATTTCCTCTTAACAAGTGAGAAAATTTAGCCGACAGTCAAGTGGTTGACTCCGGAATGGTCTTCTTGTTTTAGCTTTCTCGACCGTGGACGAGATCTACTAACTGAAGGGCGAACCGCCAGGGACACGTACCCTAGCTTACAGACATTCAATAGTATTTTCCGCATGGAAAACGTCTCCTCTTTTTGGAAGGGGTGACAGCTGAAATTTTGGAAATAAAAAGTGTATCTTGTAATCGACCATAGTGATGCAAGAACGTATCAGCTCCGTCTACATCTCAGCAAGCAATGGACCATCAAGAATTAGGAACTGAAAACGATGGTGCCGAAGATCTGGCCCTTCACCAAATGCAAATAAATGAAAAAACATTGAAAGAAAAGACACCGAGGCACGTTTTCATGTCAAAAGTGCTCGTTTTCGACGCCATGGAAGATATATGGTGGGAACGAATTTTGGCTAGAAGCTGGCAGGTATCTCGAACCCAATGACTGCTCTTGACTCCGGAATGGTTTTCTCGTCTTTGATTTATTCGATCGCGGGGGCTAATTTGTTTTCGAATTTGTTTGATGATTTTTTTTGGTCTGGCCATTGAAATTGAATGTTGTTGTGTTTTCTCACGATTTTGCATTGTCCGTTTCGTGTAGGATCAGCTGACTGAAGGGCGAACGCCCGGGACACGTACCCTAGCAGCTCGCAGACAAAAAAAGATTCTTGGAATCTGAATTTTGAACCCTTTGAAAACGAGTTTGGGCAGCCAATCGCATTGGGATGCTTGGGTGTTTGGCTTGGAGGTTATTTTTTGGCTTAGGTTATAATTGATGCAGTAATTTCATCCGTGCTTTTAAGCACGAGGTGAAACACGAGCAGCATAATTCCATTAATCAGGGGGGGGTTTTGTCGCATTTTTAACGAGAGATTTGCAGCATGATTACATTGACCATGTTTGGTTTTGATGACTTTTGCATTTCAAAGAGAGATTTGTAGCATGATTCCATTGATAGTTTTTGTTTTCTGTGAATTTTGCATTTTCAATGGGAGACGTGTAGACGTTGTGGCAAAACCACCATGATTCCATTGATAATTTTTGTTTTCGGTGAATTTGGCAGCCCTGCAAGGTGCCATCCCAAAATTGCAGCTGAAGGGTGCATTTTCAAAGCGAGACTTGTAGCATGATTCCCTTGATAACTTTTGTTTTTGCCGAATTTTCCATTTTCAACGAGAGACCTGTGTTTTTTTGTCTGAATGCTGCATGGCTCAACATCTCCGTTGTCCGGGCAGCGCCCTTCTATCAGCTGCAAAAAGGGTCAGAATAGTCGCTTCATGATAGTTGGATATTGAAACTAACAACAAACTAACAGCGTAAACAACAACGAAAAAGACGAAACAGACTCCCAGAAGTGCAACGGGGGAAGGTGTGGCCAGTTCCACGGTCAATCAATCAAGGGCTAGAAGGCAAACGCCAAGAGCACGCATGTTGATTTTCCGAGGGGGATGGCGCAGCTTATTGGTGGGGTTATGGGTAAAGTCTGCTTTACTTGGAAAACTTTGAATTATGGTATGGAGGGAAGCGACGTAGTAACCAAACCGACCCGCTAAAGTATCTTGGTGAAAAAGGGGTCAGTTGAGATAGTACCAATGAGTATTGCAGCGGAAGCTAAGTGAGACTGAAAGGTTACAGTGAATCTGAAACGAATGGCTGTTGTTGAGACGTGCAGTAGAAGCCCAGCCAGTACCGCAGGCAACAACAAGCAGCCATGAAAAAAAAGGTGAAACGAAACGCAGCGGCAGCAAGGGACAGAGCACAACAAGGCGGTTCGTGGGGTTGAAGATGCCTACTAAACCCGAGAGACACCTAAATGGTGGCCCCCGGGTGGAGTGGATACTAGGATATCGCTGCTATTTGCCTTTGCCTTTGCCCGGGCTTTTGGCGGGGGGCTGGCTTCGCTTGCGTTGTCTTTAGTTAATTTGCCTTTGCCGCCTCGTCCCTGAGGATGGTTCTTGCCCTTGGGACCTTTACTTTTGCCTTTGCCTTTGGGGACGGGTTTCTGGCGGCACCGATGGCATCGGGGTAATCGCGGTCGTAGTCAGTTAATTGACGGAGCGGGACGGGTGCGGCTGCGTGAAGCAGCGGGGCCCGGAGGGCGTGGCCGGACATTGAGGGCCCCCGGGTCCCTAGTAGGTGCTGGTTGTTTTTCAAGTTTTGAATCCGGAAAACCTAGGAGGTTTCGTCGCTGGTTTGGGTGCTGCTGCGCTCTATGCCATTGATCCACATTTGCCATGGATCTTTGCTGCCAGTATGGCTGCAGCACCTGGGTTTTTTATGGTAGAAATAGAAAGGAACAGCAGTGAAGCAGTGGCCAATGGAACGTCTCGTTATTTGCTGTATATGGGTGTTTCCTAAAATGGTGGTACCCCCAAAACACCTTGAAACGGTCATTGTTAGTAGGAAAACTAATAGTTGTTGGATACCACCATTTTAGGAAACCTCCCTATAGGAGATTATTATACAGATCATCATACTACGCAGTTTATACAGGTACGGTATGATTTTAATAAAGCATGAGAGCAGGATCCCCTTAACAACTTAACAATTATTTCTTTAAGTGCTTGTTTCAGATAGATTCGATGGTTTTCCAAATCATTATCATGGAAAAATGGTTGGAAAACACCATTTCCACCCATTAAGAACCATCCCTCGGTATTTGCCGTATATAGGAGATTTTTATATTACAAAAGGGTTTTTTTAAATGGTGGGTTTCCCAACAACTATTGGTTTTCCTACTAAAAATGATCAGCGCTTGGGGTGTGAGTGTTTAAGCGAACACCCATAGAGGCATAATGGAATCAACGTTGTTGAATTTTTCCGATCCATCCGAAAACCCTCCAATTTGTGGATTTCATGGGCCTTCACGGGTGGGGTGTTTTGGAACCTTGCTGAAGTGGCTGGAAGAGAATTGGAGGGGGGTGAGGTGGCCGCAGAATGTAGGCACAAAAACTACATTTCTACAGTATATTTAGTGGTTCATATCACTTGAGGAGTATTTTTTAAAAACTGGATTGTATAGTATAGTCACTGCTCATTGATATATGTTTTCATGAATAAGCCCAGGTGTTATCCCCAACAGCGTTTGGGGAACTATGCAAGCAAAGAAAATCTGGGCGCACTTCTTTTTCCAATTCTTGGGGAAGTATGTTGATGTTTTGAAACATTCGCTGTTACTACGTCAAAATTACAAGGGGCGACGGCTAGGAAACCTTGTCCGAAGCTTAAATTTCCCGAAACCCTTCCAGAACCTGAATCAGAACCTTCCAAACTGACCGGATACTGCCCCAAACATTCTCCATAATCTAGATGGCCAACACGAAGCTACCTACGCACAGGATTGCACCTATCATCTGTCACTACCACGACTCATACTAGAACTAGTGCTGGTACTAGTGCTACTGCTACTGGTTCACCAACGGAACCGTCCAGGACTCCCGGTCCCCAACCAGATCGTTTTCAGTACGTTCTTGCCATGGACCCCCCCAGAACCCACACGGAACCTCCTTGGAACCTCCTTGGAACCTTGCCGTGAACCTCCCCAGAACCCGAACCTCCCTCATCACGAACGGAACCTGCCCCGGACCCTGTCCCGGACCCTGCCCCGGAACCTTCCCGGAACCCGCAGCTGAGGTAACCTCCTTGCTTTTCACGTTAGGCTTCCAAGCTGTCACTTGGGCTTTGGCGATGACATCGAGAGGGCGGAGGCAGGTCGTGCCACACGCAAGGGCGGCTGGTCGGCCCGAAAGGCCGTGGTGAAGCAGGCGGTGAAAACACCTGGAAAACTCCGAAAAACCCATGGAACATTTTACCAGGTGGTTTGACGGGTTTGCACCCATTTGGGTCAACAAAACCTTCCTTGGGAATGTATCATTCAACCGCAGTGTTTTGTCGTGACATTTTTAAAAGTTCCAAGAGCCAAGGCAATTCCAAGTTTTTTGGCGAAGGAAATCCCAAGGACTTCAAAAAAGGTCGTTCCTTGGGACGTCAAAGTTCGAAGAAACCCGAATAGAGTCAGAACACACATGTCGTTTTACCACAACATATTTTCTACCCTCCAGAGAATTGACATATCCCCCCAAAAAAGTCACTTTTGAAGATGATTTTCCTTTTGCCAAGGTGGGATATGTTAGTTCCCTGCAGGGGTATCTGCCAGGCTGTTTTAACCTTCCAAAGTTGCGGCGAAAAAGTCTAAGTTTTTTTTTTTAAAAATAAATTTTTTGTTTTGCAAACAAGTGTTTTTGAGGCAAAGTTTGGTAAGAAGGAACAAACACACACTTTTGAGCTAAGCTGAACTGTTTCAATTGGTGCCAGGTTTGGTGATAGAGAATCTCTATTTTAGTATCTATAAATAGGATTCCTTGATCTTCATCTTGTAATCTTACCAGCAGCTTTGCTGGACCAATTTTTGATTTTTTTTGGGTGCAATTTCCCGTTTTTTTCTCTGTCGGGCTTTCGGAATCTGAATTTTGAGACGAGAGGTCCCCTTTGAAGAGAGGTCTCAAAATCAAATCTTCGCCCTGATGTTCCAACCTCCTTTTTTTTTTGATTTGCTGAAGAGTGAAACCTGCTGTGCAATTTTTGGAGTTCAGATCGGATCAAACTTGCAGTTACTGCAAAAAAATGCTGGTGATCGTTTCTTGACGATTCCAACAAAAAAACACACACTCCAAAAGAAAACATATAGATGCTTTCCAAAAAGAACCTCCAAGAGACCTTAGCCAGTGAGAAAAATACCACAGGCTCGACTTCCATTTTTTTTAAAATAACGCACAAAACAAGCTGCGATTTTTATACGTGCCAAACGACGTGCCAAACGACGTGCCAAACGGTGCACGCCGTGAACGTCGAGTCGACATCGTTTCCTGGCGATGGGTGGTGTCGACCTCAGTGGGTCCTTGGTCCTCCATGGTTCCGTGGGAATTTCCTGGGGTGCTGTTTGGAGGGATGAGTGCTCCTCATCTCCCAACCCAGGGACCATTTTACATTTTCCTAGTTGGGAGGGGAAAAAAGAGTAGCAAATTCTGGCAATTCTGCAATTGTGACCTTTTTTGGGGATGGTTAAGTTACGCGACCTGAACTCAAAGGTTGTTGGTTTGGTGACCTCCAACGTTTGGGGATCACAAAAGGGGCACGGCTGGAATCACCTGGTGGAGGTGTTTTTTTTTCAAAAAAAACGTATGACAAACAAAAAGCAGTTGAAGGTTTGGGTTTTCCCAAAAAAAGCACACCAAAAAGAATACCCTGTTTCAATGAAAGATATCCGAACTCATTTTGCTTCTTCCTTGGGATGTATTGAACCAAATCAAGATTAGAAACATGGTGGGTCGAAATCCCCATATTTTCCCGGTACCCGGTACCCTAAAGCCAACCATTTTTGATTGGATGAATTCCTGGTGATTTCCAGCCATATTTCCATGATGATGATTTGGGTGTTGTTTTGTAAATCATCCAACTTAAAGGTTATTTAGTTATTTTCTATCTATACATGGAAAGCTGGTTGTTATCAGGTTCCGGGTTGAAGTCTATAAATGTTGGAATGTACCATAAGTTTCCAAGTTATATCCATTTATATAGTTGGAATGGATATACCATGGAAAAAACGCCTTGATACTTAGTTGGAATCCATTTATTAAAAACATCCATCGGTTTCAAGTTCAATGTTTGAATGTACCGTAAGTCATTCGACACTCAAAGACTGGGTGTTTGGGGGGCAATTTTGCCGCCAAACCTGTGCCACCTTTAAAACCCGCCAGAAACGGAGGGTGTCTTATTTATTTTCTTTTTCGGAACCGCCCTGATTATTATCGAATCCACCGATTTCTGTGCTATCTGGACTTGGGATGGGTTGAGTGGAGGTGTCATCAATAGTCTGGCATTTCCCGCGCCAACATTGGACAGACGCTACTACCAGGAGAGACGCTTGGGGGGAACCGGGGGTTGCAAGGGTGGGGTGGTGGAAATACCTACTTGTTCAACCAAGTGGGCTGCATTTTGGATGCTCCACATTTGTGTTCCTATCCGGGGTACCTGAAACATCCACGCATTAAACTCATTAAACCTCCATAACATGCATGTAGATACTGGTGGTAGCTTAAGGCGAAAAACATTTTCCAATTGGTGGAAATGTTTTTTCTGTCAAAAACCAACCATTTTCATGTCTCTATAGTAATTTGGAGTGATCTAAAATTATATATATGTTACACACATACCAGTACATAAATATGATATTTCACCATAGTTTCCGTAGATTTTTCTCGTCACCAAGCTGAGATTTTTTTGTTTTTTTGGTTTTTTCAATCATGACACACAGCTGCCTTTTTCTGCCGTCCGAAAAAATACGTCTGATGGGCGGCTTTTTCAGCAATTCTGGCAGGAAGAGCTGTTACGCAGGCACGGGAAAACCTGGGGGACATCTGAAAGAATTCGATGCAACAAACCCCCAATATATAGTGGGATCCTCACTCCCATACTACTCCCATACCACTCCCATAAGAATCCCTTCAAGTATGGGAATGGTATGTGAAGCTTGAGGGAAGGGGGTCCCACTATTGACAGTCCCTGGACAAATCCCCAATTGTCGTTCCCTGGCTTCTTTCCGGGGTCATTAAATGGTGCCCCATTTTAAGGGGATCCAAACTTGATGCTAAAATGTATGGTGATTTTTACAGGGATTTACAAGCCAAAAACATTCACAAATTAACAAATAAACATCTCCAAGGTTGAATGCGTCAGAGGACGAGAGGGACCATTCCTGAGCTACACCCTGGAAGATGAACGGCTGGAACCTACAGCCATCACCCATTTAGAAAGGAAAATGATCTGAACCAAACCTCCATGATTATGGTCCATGTTAATCTTCCAGGGGAGCTAACGTAAGAAATGTGTGCATTCCTTTGGATTAGTGTCATAATCTTTCACTTCACCAGAGGCCCTTTCTTTTGGTGGGCCAAAAGTTCCTTCAGAAACTTCCGCCTCTTCGGAGGCCACCTTTTTTTTTAAAAATAATAGAAAAACTCGAAGAAAAAAAATCTTTGGATACCCCATAATAAGAGCGATGGGGGGGACTTTGACTACAAAATCTGTGTCGTCTGTCCCTCAGACTTTGGATACGAAATTTCTTAGTTTTCTTTTCAACAACAAAGATCTGGTTGGTGGTTTCAAATATTTTTTATTTTTACCACTATTTGGGGAAGATTCCCATTTTGACTAATATTTTTTGGGATGGGTGGTTCAACCACCAACTAGAAAAGATCTGTCGGACAGTTTCCCCTTTCCACTTTCTTGAAGTCTGATCTTTGGGTTTTTTTGTGACTTTTTCCCTGTAGGATTGATGATTCTCCTTTTGTTTTCTTTGCAGACAGTCTTTTTTTTTGGGCAAAGGAATAGATGGAAAGATCTGCGTCTCCGAAAAAAACCAGACAAGCCGCAATCAATTTTGCAGGCCAGATGTGAAGTTCTTGGAAACATCGTACAAAGAGAAGATTCCTGTGTGTTATGTGAAAGCACAACGTGGGGGGCTTGTGGAGTTCCATTCGACAAAAGGACGAGACGGCGGGAGAGAGATTTTTTTGGATCAGATACATGATAGGAATGAAAAGAAATGAAAGGGTGCTGAAATATATGTGAAAGAAAAGTGTATCTAAGCTTTTTTTTTGGGTGGGGGTGTGCCAAGAACCTGCAATTTTTCATGGGTTTTTGGGGTCATGGTTGAGATATCTCTCTCTTTTTTTTGAAGTTTCGTTTTTTCCAGCGGAAACTTCAGCAACAAGCCCAACTCACCGCAAAAAAGGGGTGATTTTGGGACCCGTTTTTCCATGGGAAAATGATTTGGCAATCATCCAACTTCGCAAACGTTTACGAAGAAATTTCGGTGGCCAGCACAAAAACTCCGCCCTGAATCCCAACACCGAGATTCGATGGGTTTCCTTTCGACGCCACCTTTGACTATCCTTTATAGTCATGGCAATGCAGAGGATCCAGCAGCGGCAATGGGTTGGGGAGGAATTGGTTGAAGCTGAGGGGTTTTCCACTCCGTGGGTCCAACTACTAGAGGCCCATCTTGTGGTGGGAACTGAAAGGAATGTTGAGGAATGGTTGAGAAACTGGATGTGCACGGGGGGTTGTTTCAGAAAGAAAACTATGGTGCAAAATGAAACATGAGGTGTTGTTCAACAGAAAATACTTGGTGGAAAGTTTCCGACAAAAATGTTGATTTACCCACCATTTTCCATTCCTGGACCGGCCTGTCCCAGCTAAGTTACAGGTATGATCTGATTAGTCGGGTAATTCCTCAACTTTTGAGAGTCAAAAAGCCTGTGGAGGACTTGGGTTTACATTTGGACTACATTGATGCCTTGGCGCATTTCACAGGTACAAAACTCGTTGACCGGTGGTCGGTGGGTGGGTGGAAACGCAGGTTCCGCAGCAGGAACCGGATTCTTGGAGGGCAAGGTAACCGGTGAAATCGCAGTTCGATCTAGTAGTAACCGTAGATCCCAATTTGTGAACGATTTTTCTGCATGGTTGTGTCAGTAAAGTCAATAAAACAATTAAGTATACAGATAGACAAATAAAATCAAATAAATGAGTGAAAAATAGATAAAACATGATGAATAAATAAATCATAAGCAACTACATAAACAATCAACAAATAAATGAGAAAATCCACAAATATACAAACATACCTTCAAGCCTTTGAAGACCCTTTTCTTCGTCAAAATCCGTATGAACCTTTACTTTTTTATTGTTGGGTGGGACTTGGAGGACCAGCCACCCATCTATTTCATCCAACTCCCTGAACCTAAAAAAAACACCTGCTTCGACCAACCATTTTCCCCAGGACCTTGGTGGGTGGCTCATGACCCAAAACCCCGTAGAAAACAGCCGTTGCTGTTACTGTAATTTCTATCAACTTGAAACCCCTAAAACCAGCAATCCCAACAAAAAAATTGCTACGAATTCCGTGTTTTGTTGGTTGTCAAAACGACACATGTCTTGATTTCACAAGGTGTTTTCCCTATGGTTTTCCCAAACTTTCCCCGGTTTTGTTGGGAGTTGGGAGCTTCAGGCTGCGATGTCTTCAGTTACGAATACGTGGGTTACTCCATGTCCCGCTTCGAAGGTGCAACACCTTCCGAGGCTCGGGAGGGTTCATCATGGGGAAGGTACCAGCCCAATGCCCACAGGGCCCGAGGGCCCCTAGTAGTTATAGATAGGGTTGAAACCCCTACTTAGAGGTTCAGGATACTGGATGTAACTGGTTATATGTAGGTTTATAACCCTAGGATTTGGGGACACATAACCCATTTATTGAGGTTATAACCCTGGTTACTATCCACGTATCCTAAGTATCCTGAACCTCTAAGTATAAATGGCCTGTTACAACCACCTTTTTTCGTGGAGTTATAACTTATAATCCTTATACTTGTAACTGGTAGGGGCCCCCAGTTTTTGCAGGAAAGAAGGCCTGTAATGAGGTCTTGTTGAGGGATCATGCTTGGAGGATGAACCCATTTAACTGGTTAATGACAATGGTTACTAACCACTTACTGACTGGGATGATCCTCCAAGTGGTGGCTAATAATCCCCTCATAAGGCCGGCTTTTTCTTGGGGGGGGGGCTGGTTGGCGATGGGTGGGGTGAAAACCCCTGCCTTTCGATAAAACAGACCTACCAACAAAAAAAACGTGAAGAAGATTGACCCTGATTGAAGGACTAGGAAAAAAGAGAACAACCGTACAAAAAACAAAGATTCCACCTAACCATAGAAAAAGCTTAAAAAAAAGTGAAGAAGATTGATTTTCCCGAACAAACACTTCGAAGAACCAAATTTGTAAATGGTTGTTTCAAATTGGATGATGATTCCAAAGATTTCCTTGGAAAATGGTTGGAAATCACCATTTCCATCCATTTGAAACTGGTTGTTTTTTCGGGTTCCAGGATTCCAGGCAGAGTAAAAGCTTGACCCAGAAAAGATGTTTTTTTTCGACTGAAATCTCGGGGTTTTGCAACGCAATTTTTTGGTAAGCTTGCCAAGGGGTGAAGCAAGCAATCTATGAGAAAGCTAAAGTGAGCAGGGACCCAGTTGACCCAGATTTTTTTGCTGTATATAGGGGATGAAATCCCAACCCATGGAGATATATGTATATATACACATATAAATAGGGAGAATTTCATAAGCCATCGTAAGGATCCTGGAAGCTGAACCAATCAGGATCTCATGGTTCATGTCGTTGCAAAAACGTGGGTCGTTTCATCCTTTTTTCCCGGTATCACCTGAAAGATCGTTCAAGAAGTGTTGAACTCGGAACTTCCCAAAAAGTCTTCCCCATGTATCTAGTGATCCAAGAAATCTGCTTGAGTTTTTTTTTTTGGAATGAATGAAAGGATGATAATACATCGGATTATTGCACAAGCCAACCCCCCCAAAAAATCTGAAACTCCCTTGCAAAACTAAATCCAACCACCTAAAAAAACAGCAATATCCAGTTACCTCCCCCTCCCCCCCAAAAAATGATACGAAATTCCTACCAGCACCTTCCAGTTTGGGTGCCAATGAAACCCTAAGGGATGTATATGTTTGGCACCCTTTAGGAACCATTTGGCACCCTTTGGAAGGTCTAGGTATGTTTTTCCAAGGCAGGCTTTATTGGCCCCACATCTTCACACCTCAGGCAGGCTGCCTCCGTTCCATCGACGCGGCCTGGTGTCACTTGACGGAGGTGGAGAAGATCCACCCTCGGCGGATCGTCCGGTGAACCCAGTTGTTGTTGGTGGAGGTTGTTCTTGTTGTTGATCCTTCTTGTTGTTGTTGTTGTTGTTGTTGCTGTTGCTTGTGGTGGTTGTGGTCTAAGAGCATAAAAAGGGGCAAAACCCGCACCAACTTTTTCTTTACAGTCGAGAAAAAAAATCAAAAAACCTTAGTGGACGAACAGCATGGTGTGCGTGATGACTAGCACCCTGTAGTCGAGAAACACTTAAAAAAACACCACACTACAGTCGCCCTTATTGATTAGCCGCATGACTTACGTTCTCAACCAAGTTCTGATGTGCTTGATGATGGATGTTGGAACGTTTGGAACCTCAAGTTTGTTCCACTCAAAGTTTCTAGATTTTGAAAACGCCGTTTTTGGCGGTTTTCCCCTTGGTCGTTGGTGGGAAAGATGGGCAGCAGTTCAACGAACAAAGACTTTGTGGCCCGGCGGGCGGAGACTAGATCAGAGGAGTTGGGTTGCGCTTGGGTTGATATTGGGCCTTGGGAGGTAGAGGTGGTTTTCCAAGGAGAAAGATGGCAAGTGAAGTGTCTTCTTTTCCCCCCTGAAAATCAACAGCTGGAACCCTGAAACTTGTGTACTGGTAGTTTGACGATGAAACATGGCCTCTTGCTTTCGGAGGGTGTATGTTTTCGCCGCTTCTTGTACCGGCGTTGGGTTTGGGTTTCGGTGTATCTTTCCCCCCAAAAAAAGGGTCGGTGAAGCCGGGCAACCCCGATGCCAACCCTTTTGTTATATGGGGGTTTCCTGAAAAATGGTGGTAATTACCCCAAAATGGATGGTTTATAATGGAAAACCCTATTAAAATGAATGATTTGGGGATACCATTATTTTTGGAAACACCCATATGGTTGTTTCAGTTGAATGACCCCAAAAATCAAATTAACATCCCAAAACATGGTTGTTTTTCTCACCAATGAAAAAAAACATTTTTTTTGAAAACTTCAAGTGGATCTTTTTTTTTTTTGGGAGGTTCAGTGGGGGTGAGTCGTCCTGCAGGTCAAACATGTTTTCAAGGCCGCTGAGCCCTGGATAACCCCATCAGTCAGCAACGGGTTGGGATGGGGGGAATGCCTTGGTGTAGCAGAAATCTTGTCCAAGAAATCTCCAACGGTCGGACCCACTGAACGGACCCCTAAACCTGAGTATCTAATAGCTCGATCGGAACTTCCTTAGGGGTCTGTTGGTAAGGTCCCATTCAATTTTTGATGGATCTTGGAGAAAAAAAAGCACCGCATTTTCTGGGAGATTTTTATTTTCACCGGAAAAAACACATGAAAACGTTGGCTGGCCATGAAAGGTTCCAGGAAAGACTAAAAAAGGGGGGAAAACAGGTGCCCTCTCTTTCTTTTTTTGGGGTTTAAAACAGCCTCGATTTGTTGATGAATTGCTGAGTTTTTGACCCAAAAAAAGGATCAACGTTTATCAGCGATTTTTTTGTTGGGATGAACCAAATCATGAATGAAAAATGGTTGCAGTGACCATTTTTGGATCCATTTACAAACAGGTTGTTTTTTTTTAGCTTCCATCGCCCTCCTGGCCCCTGGGAAAAAACATGACGTTCTATTTTGGTCTCGGAAACCGGCCAGAACGTGTGGCGGGAGTACATGGCTTTTCTTCCGTTTTTTTTTGTGTTTGGCCTTCCAACCCATTGAGATCTGCAAGTAAAAGGGACTTTTTACTAAGCTTTCGGGTTTTTGGAAACCCTCGCAGTCCTGCTGTCCATCGAGATGTGCAGGAGACATTCTCGGTGCGGGAAAGTCAGCCAACTTCGACGATTTCGGCCTTATCGTTAGAGTTGGCTCGTCCTAGCATCCATCGTCAAGTGGTCAATCAACGCACGATGCAGCCGTCGGCAGCGGCAACAACGCACGAACATGGCGGTTCGGCAGCAACGCACGGCGGTTCCCACCGCGAGAGGGGAAGTGGGAGAAGAAGCGAAACGGTCAGGCAAAGCTGAATCACTTTCTGCTAAAAAGGCAGCGAGATTATGGTGCTTTCCTGGTACTCCACAACAACCATTTATTTCAACGTTTCAACCAATTCTTTACCATGGAAAAATGGGTTGTTTCACCAAACTTCTGTTAAAAATGGTTGTTTAGAGTTCCAGGTTGTTCCGAAGTTCCTAAAATAAAGCGCATGCATTTCAAATTCAGAATGGTTTTGTTTCAATGAAGTTCCAATGATGTTGTTGGAAGTTGAAGAACTTCCAGATGAACAATTGAGCAGTGAAAAAGCAGCCTGGTTGAGATGGTTTAGGTTGCATGGCTGATAAGACTCTAGTTGTTTAGGAATATGTATGGCAACTGAGAATCCCTATGAATCATAATTATATACAGGGTAAGTATAAATGCGGCATTAAAAAATTCACATATGATTTCCATGAGAACGTCAGAATTTGTTTAGCTTAACATATCCGATGTGGTGCTTTTTCCATTGCTATCAACTGTTTAAAAGTTCCGGTCCTTCAGGGACACACAGCCCTTGCGTGACGGCGTGACCCAATTTGCTTGTACAGAAACGTACCGTTTATCAATTCAGCCAGCCAGAGGTGGGTGTTGTGGCACCAGTTGGAGGCCAAGGCCCAACTCTTATTGAAGTCTCATCACCAAAAAGTCACCCGTTTCTGGCCGAAGTGGTACTTTATGAGTAGCCTGTAGTCAGATATGGAGGGAAGAGTTGGATGTTTGGGGAGTTTGACAAGATGACTTGCAGATTTTGGGTGGTTTCGTAAAAAAATGTTGGAACTCGTGGTGAAATTTTGAAGCATCCATCAATTTGATTTTTTTTGATATTGACAGTTGTGTGGAAGTGGTAGTGTGCACACATCTTAGTGAACATTTCTGAGTTTTTGTTTCCGGACCTTGTTGATATGCTGAACACTTTGAAAATATCCTTCGAATAAAACCAAAAAAAACACACAAGTCTCCCTTCGTCGCGGCCTCCAAAAACCTTTGATTGCCTGGTATCCAAAGCACCTATCAATAGATGTGCAATGAAAAAAACCCTGCTTTGTTTTTTTTTTTCGGGTATATGTCAGGGACGAAAACCCTATCCAGTTTTGTGGGCCCAACTATCGTACGGAAAAAATCCCGGTTGTTTAGCGTTTTTTTTTGAAATTATACCGGTACTACCCAGTCATGTGGGGATTATTTGATAAACCCATGGCATTGTCAGGATCCCGTCATGAAACGCCCAGCGGTATTTCTCAATGGATTTTCGTGATTTCGGTTTAGTTCGTTGGCAAAAAGTTGCCTGGAATCCCATAGGAAAAATGGGGGTGTTTTTCACCTATCAGATCGAGGGGAAAATGATGGTTTCCTCAGAGCTCCAGGTACCAACTGTGGGAGAAAAAAACTTGGGAAGATGAATTTCTATCGACCTCGACCTTTTGAAGAAATGGGTGTTTCCAAAAATAGGGGTACCCCAAAATGGATGGTTTATAATGGAAAACCCTATTAAAATGGATGATTTGGGGGGAAAACCCACTATTTTCGGAAACACCCAAATGCTTGTTTGTGTTTTTTTTGTGGAAAACCCAGGCAGAAAAGGATAATCAATTTCCCCCAAGAAGATGCGGCCAAAACGCACGTCAGCATCTTTTGGGTCCCTTGGGGTTTGCGATTCGGTTCGCTATGGAAGGCCTGCATTTAGATGGTACATATATTCCTGTGTTCCCATGACATCAGTGAAAAACCTGATGTGCTGGCTCAAAACATGGAGTTGAAGCGCAGCGCAAAATCTATCTATTGTTGAATTCGATGATGAAATTATTTTGGAACAAGATGTATTAAAAAGAAATCATCATGCAGAAGCATACTCCCCCTAAAACTGACGAATATTTCGCGAAAAACATCAATCGTTGGAAGATGAAATTTCGAAAAATTTTCCATGCTTTTTGGGGAGAAATTCGTTCCATTTTTTGCGGGGAGTAAATCCCCTTTTAGACAAAGATTTTTGTTGCGGCAAGTTTCTCCTGTTCTGAGTTCATACCCCTTCCGCTTCGCCAGCTGTCAAAAAAAGTGCATTATTGGTCAATGCTGCCCCCTTTTTGGATGGGCTTGGTTAAACGTTGAGAGTATGAGTAAGTACCGGGGTGTGTTCCATTTGGAACAAGGGCGTGAGCCGTTGAGTTGCAAAACTTGAGGGAAGTACTGGGGTGTATGGTGACCTGACTGGGTACGCTTACTTACATAGTGAGATCATAGAGTCGGAATTGTATTAAGAAAAACTGTATGCTTGCAAGATTTATAAGCACATGTACAGTAAGCATAGTTACTCTTTGTTTCCGAAGGTTACTTGCATCATGGGTAGGATTTTCTCTCCTCGTTTTGGTATCTCGGAAACAATTTGGGGGAGAAATTCAACTCCGGAAAGGACGGATGGAGTTTTGACCGTTCTCTTCCACCACAACCCGCCATCCCATTTCTCAAAACAAAGCCCCAAAACTGTTTTGGTGCTTGATTTTTGGTATTCAATTTTGAATACCAAAGGGGGCCCACTTGTATGATACTCCAGGAGTTGAGGTCCAACATTTCGAGCACCCTGGGGATCCTCCCTCTCTAAAATTGATTTTCACCTCCAAAAGTCCAGCAGATGATTGAACCAATTTCTTCTAAAGCCGGTGTCCCAGTTCCTGGGCACACCGAAAAAAGACTTACTTGATGCATCTTGAGAAAATGAACAAGAAACCCTGAGTTTAGTGGACTTGTTTTTTGTTTGAACAGGAAGAACATCTTCTGGAATTTTTGGAGAAGCCTTCGGAAGACTTTAGACCTGATTTTTTTTTTGGTCTTATGTTCCCCAGCACATGTTCAAAGGTGATTTTTTTTTCCACCGGTGACCTTTCTTCCACAAACCCACGTTTTTTTTTTGGAATCGTTTGCCGATGAGGTCATCTTTGGACGTTCTATCGGTTGGGGGGCCCCACTCGAGGATTGGGTTGGAGAGATTTTTCGGCGGATTGTGATGATTTTGGTTTAAAAGGTCAATTCTTCGCGAGGTTACAAACCCAAACACATTTTTGAGAATGCCCGAAACTTTTGTTGCCCGACGTGAACTTGAATCAACGACCAATGGTCAGAAAGGATTGGGAAGACGACCAGGGCAAAGGGTTGGGTTGAAGAGTTTTTTTTTTGTTTTCTCAAGGGTGATTACCTATATGTAGTGGTGAAGCTTGATGCATTTCTTTTTGTTGCTGGGTAATTTGGAGTGACTTAAAAAAAACGCCATTCTTTGGATTGGTGTCAAGATATTTCAGCCCCTGAACAATCTGGGTCCACATGCGATATAGGTGGATCAACTCCCATTTTTTTAGAGTGTCGTAGGGGATGGTCATCAGCCTAGTATTGGGGGGTTTCATATACTCATTACAAGGATTCCCGTCAGTATTCAAGGTGGTATGGGTGATTGGTGACTTTATCCCATTTTATCCAAGGAGTTGATCGACTCGACCCTGACACACACATTCCAGGATCCAATTTTACCCTATGAGTGTTTCCAAAAAATTGTGTACCCCCAAATCATCAATTCTAATTTTGGGGTACCCCTATTTTTTGGAAACACCCCTATCCAAAAACTCCCCCAAAATGCGACTTCAAAATTGTGGCACCACCGGGACCCCAGGTTCAGGTCCATCGGTCGATTTGGCTTCACGTTCTCAAGTGGAGGCGGGATGGAGAGAGAGAGATGCCGCTGTCCCCGAAAAAAAACAAGGTAGTTACACCCTGGAAGATTAACATGGAACAGAATCAAAGAGGTTGGGAAGATCATTTTCCTTTCTAAATGGGTGATTTGAATGTTCCATGTTAATCTTCCAGGGTGTAAAGGTCACTGTGTCACTAAGTACTTTTCAAGGACTTGAGTGATGGGATTCTATTTTTGAAACTTGAGAAAGATCGATATACTTTTGGCCCTGAATTCATTTTTCGAGCCAAGTAGGCGTTTTTGGGATTTGCAACCGGATGATATACCCTTGAGAACTAACATATCCTCTACCAATGGCACTTTTGAAGATGATTTTCCTTTTCCCCACGTGGGATATGTCAGTTCCCTGGAGGGTATATTTTTTGCCTGGAAAAAAATGCCTCTGCATCTTTGAGATTTGAAGATCTGACATGGAAAAAGATATGGGGGCGTTTTTTCCGACATGGAAAACGTTGGAAAAACTCAAAGCCATAGATTTCCCTGTGAAAATTTTCACCATGTAAAGATAGACAAATAAAAAAAGCACTTTTTCAACGGGGTGTAGGGAAAGGTCCCAAATTTTTCCCGTGGTCTACAGGAGTTACGTCGACGTAACCCCTACAAATGGCCTCAAAAAAGTGGGTTATGGGGCCCCTATAAGTGAAGTCATGGGCCCCTACTTATAGCTGGTTTTTGGGCCCACTTTGTATAAGTACACTAGCTAACCTCGCCAGCTCACCTTGACTGGTTTTCAAGGGAGAGGAAAATAATCACGGCCAAAAATCAAGCCTCGAAAATTGAAGTTGGCTTTTTTTGTTTTGAAGCGAACATTTCCACAAAAAAGACTTGAACATGAATTTCCGGGATAGTTGCGTTCCACTTCCGGGTGTCCTGTTTTTTCCCGACCTTTTTTTTTTCCGAGATACTTGTAGAATGGATACTGTATATAGATGAACTCAAAAAAAAGTCGTGGCACCATTTCGGAGGGTTTTCAGTTTGGATGACGCGATTCATGTTGACACTAGAGACATGAGGTTTCATGCATGTCTTATAGAGAAATCCCTTTTTTTTCCCCTTTATTTTCAAGATTTCTGTAACGTATTGTTGTACTGCCAGGTTCTTTGGCAGGGGTGACCAGTTGACCAACAAAACAAGCACCCAACGAATTTCCATCATCCAAAAACTTCACAAAACCAGGGCTCTACACAGTCGCCTTTGGATGTGGCTGGTGTCATTTTGCAATCACCACTTGAGAGTGCCTTCAACGAAGAAAAAAAACGTTGTCATGTGAAAGGATGTGAAAGGTATGATTTTTTTCTTAAACGTTTTTGCGAGGTTTCACTTTACCACTACCTTGGGAAATGATCTCATTTGACAGGCATTATTTTTTTTTGAAATGGGTGGTGAAAAACCACTTTCCACTAACTACTCTGAGGATAGGCAGTCCCCAAAGGAATGTAGTCTTCCAACCGACCATCTTTAAGACGCAAATTGAAAAGTCTCACAACCTCAGCGAATTGAGAGGAAGAAATGCGAGTACCTCCAAAACCATGAGATTTTTGGGAAAAATGGGGCAGCTTGGGTTTTAATTATGAGGGATTATACTACCCACTTAGATGATGGAAATTTTATAACAACCCATTGAAATGAAATACCTAGTAACCAACTCGTATTTCATGAAATGTGAGAAGGTTTTGGAAACAAACCGCTCCAAGAGGACTTAAAACTTCCGGTGGTTGTGTTGTCGCGAGTTTAGATGAAATCTTGACCATTCATCAGAATCCCGTTTCTGAACAAAAACCAGAATTTCATGGAATGTAGCAACACTTTTTCTTGAATACATTGACACAACACAACCCTTTTTTTAAAACTTCTCCATGAGACTCCGACCCTAGTTACTTGTTGTTTAAATTTGCAATGTTTTAGTTTGATGGTACTATTGACGGTTCAGAAATCCTGAACCGCACAAACCAGTTGTTCAGAGGTAGCTTATCCCACTCTTCAACATCAACTTGTATCAACTTGAGTTGTCTCCGGATTTTTTTGCTTCCTCCAAAACTCTCAAAAATTCCCAAAAAACAGGAGGATCTTTTTCGTTAGTTTTTTTTTGCATTTTGGTGCAAAAAACCACTCTCAATTAGGCCTTAAAAGTGTAGTGCAGAAAGAAGAAAAAGGAAGAACCTGCAAATCCATGATGATTTGCCATTAAACAAATTCTTGATCTCCTCTTGAAATAGGGTTTAGCATTTTTTTTTAAAAAGGAATTCTGTATCCCCCCAAGGTCACGAAAACCAGAGAAATCCGCGCAGGTTGTGCCTTTCTTTTAAAGGATAAAAAACTGTCAAACTTTCTCCGAAGAAAAAGTCAAACATCCTCCCTCGATCTGTCGATCAGTCCATCCCGAGGTGGTGCACGAGCGGTTTGGGGGACCTGGATATCCTGGACTTTCATCAGAGCCATGAGAAAAGAAACAGCGGGTTGTTTAGTAGTGTATATCCCATGATTTACGAAGGTTTTTTTAGCATGTTGGGTGGTTGTTTGGGGATTTCTGAACCATCAACAGTAGGAGATGAAAACATTTTTTCCCAGGCATCTCACCAGTGAAGATAGGTTGTGTTTTATATTCCACAAGGTGGACCCTGAGCCGATCGTTATACATGGGATTATTACAATCCCTATAAATAGCCTTATGAATGGGTTTACTTGGGGTTATTTAACCAATATAAATGGAATTAAACTGTAATCATGTAATCCCTATTTTCTACCATCCTCAATTTCTACCATCCTCAAGTTGGTTTTCTACCCAAATTTGGTGATGTTCCCGGATTGCTGAAGTATCAATCGCCTGCTTCGCAAGAACCGAAGATTCACTGGGAAAATCACTGGCGAAGATTCGCGCCCCATCCGTTTGTCATAACTCCAAGGATTTGTCGGAGTTGACTGACTTGCTTTCAGGGATCATGATAAAAATTATCCCATTTTTGGGGACATCCAAACTTGATGCTATTAAATGTATATCAAACTGTTTCAGGGATTCCAGAAAATTCTATGCAGTGTCTGAGTTGGGAATATACTTAGAGGTTCAGGATACTGAATGTAACTGGTTATTACTGTAGGTTTATAAGCCTAGGATTTGGGGACATATTTCACCCACTTATAGAGGTGAAAAAACCCTGGTTACAACCTCCACGTATCCTAAGTATCCGAACGAACCTCTAAGTAAGGTCCACCTGGTGTTAGTTGGGGTTTCCAGCTGCAAGTCCCACCACCGGAGATGAGGTCCTTGGCAATACGGCAGCTTTCATGGGTGGCTTGGACGACCAATTTTTTTCGAAGGGTGCGGAACAAACGCACCCGACCCGTGGATGATGGCAGTTTTTTTCAAAAACTAGGTGGTGGTTTCAAATATTTTTTATTTTCACCCCTATTTGGGGAAGATTCCCATTTTGACTAATATTTTTCAGATGGGTTGAAACCACCAACCAGAAAAGGTTTCATTGCTGTTCTGAGAAACTTCCCAAAAATCGTAGTATTATTTTTTTGGATTATGCCGCCTCTATATAGTTACAAAATGGCTTGTGGGCGGATATCACCAATTAGCAAATTTTGTAAGGTCTTTCATCAACATGGTAATCGCATATATCTTCCGCTCCCCCAACTCGTATCATGTGTACCCGGTCACGAAGAGTTCCTGAAGACTTCGGTGACTTCGTCCGAGGGAAACAGGGAAGCGTTAGTTTTGCCCACCTTTTTTTGGGGGAAATGAAGACCTCTTGCACGTTTTTTTTTGCATCAGCAAAGGGGCAGTGGGTTGATATTCTTGTGGGAAAACAACTTTTTTTTGAATGAGCAGAAAGGGCAGGATCTCTTTTGTTTTGTCTTTCCAGTACAGACACCTCAGACACCTCTGTGAACGTCTGTGAACGTCATGATTTCGGGTCATCTTTCCCAAGCATTTTTCCAACTCATTGTTGAAGGCATGATTTTTACATCCCTGAAGTTAAACATGGAACCTGAAAATTAGCCACTGGAAAAGGAGATTCCTATTGGAAACCATCATTTTCAGGTTCCATGCTAAACTTTGGGAGGGTAAACATCGATGATTTTCGCAATCCTTTTCCGTTTTGTTTTTTTGAAGTCGTTTCAGACGTCCGCTTCAACCTGGAGCCCTTTATGCAACCATGACTTTAAATGGATGGATGGAAATGGCTATTTCCAACCACTTTTTCCATGGGTAAAGATTTGGGGGAACCCCATCATCCAACTGAAACAACCTCCTAAAAGAAATGGATGGTTTCATCAGGGTTCAAGGAATTCATCGAATTATTCATCACCCAAAAAATCTACCGGTTCAAAGTCGGCCAATCCTTGTCGACCGACCTGTTTTGGTTCGGAAAAAACCTTGAGGCTATGCTTTGGATATCTTCAGAAACTACGAAAAGATCGACAAAATTCGTGCTCCTGTGGGAAGACCTAGACCTGCTTGGATGTCCCGTTGGAAGTTAGGATCAATGGTTAGGATCAATGGGTTATAACCCCAATATACCCCATTTATAGGTAGGTGAAATAACCCACTGATCCTATCCATTGATCCTAACTTCCTGGGACATCCAAGTGGGGATTCTGCGATTTTTGTGTTTTCTTTTTGGGGATGGTGAAACCCCCACGGTGACCTCGTGACCTGACCTCCAACGGGCGTTTTGGGGGATGATTTCAGGTCACGGGGGGCTGCATCACCTGGAAGTTTGTCATGTTTTTGTTTGTTGTTTTGTTGCATACCATGTATATTGTGTATATACACACACCTAGAAAAACCTAAACAATAAATTTTCAAATGGATGCTGGGTGAAACAAGCAGTTTTCGGACTGTAACTACTTGGAGTCAATCCAACTGAAACAACCTATAAAAACTGGTTGTTTGGAGTTCCAGGTGCTATATTGATGGTAGTTCTGAACTAGTTTGCAATACACCTGGCAATCCTGAATGCCCGATCCGTAAGATCAATCCTTAAGGATTTTTTGCTTCCCCTCGACTTGCCATGCGTCTTGACTTAGTTCTCCTTGCGTGGATTGAATCTGCGCTGTGTCAGCAGGCAGGGAGAGTTAGCAGAGACTCGCGAGTTCTTGCAAGATCTGGAATCTTGACAGTCGAGTTGTGTGTGGAGAGTTTGGACTAGAACCGCTTGGGTTGCGGTTCTGGTTGCTCTTGCATCTGCTCAGTGCATGAACCTTTTGCATTTTTTGGCTTTGGTCGACAACCCTGAACTGTTGGACCATTGCAGTTGGTAGATATTGGGATGCGTGCTGGAGCTCATCGCCGCCGAATCGGTGCATCCTCCTGCACTGGCGAAGATTCGGCTGACTCATCCATCTGATTTGAAGAGGAGATATGGCAACGTCCATTGCATTGTTAATTGCCCGGCCGACCCGGCCAGGGGCCTTGGTTTTTTTGGCATCGTAGGCTGTTTGTGCAGAGCGGAGGGTTCTACATGGCCATTGCCTTGCGGCCATCCTGCGCCAGATCTCAGACCTTCCCGACATTTTGAAAGACTTTGATGAGTGGAGGCACGCTTGAAAGATGCTGCGGGCCGCCGTTGTTTGGACTTGGCGATGGGCGTTGCTCTCATGAAAGGAATTTGGTGACATCAAAGATTAACTCATGTATGGCACGACCGTGGCTCTTGAGTTTCATGATGCAGTGGTCTCAGGGCCGGGGAATTTCACCACCACCTATCATTCGGAATGGAGTTGCCTTTTTGGGGGCTGCCTTTGCTCACCACGTTCTTGGCAAACAACTTCGGTTGGCCACATTTCGCCAAAGGCATTCTCCTTCTTCACAGCTTGAGACACAGTGAGCTAAGCAACGGCCACTTGCATGACACGATGACGACGTGGACGCTGCCTCGGCGAGACAATACGAGAAACATGCTGTTTTGACTGGAGGATGGCAAGTCATCCCACAAATTCTTCGCTGGAAGCCCAGACCCTCCCGGACGATTTAGCAGTAAAACCAGCTTTTGTTGAAGGTTGTGGAAATTGGCATCAATTTGCTCATATGCTTGGTTGCCTTCTATAATTCACAGTCCAACCTTTCTTGTTGGAGAGGCCAAATATTCGCTTCAAACCACAGCGGCAACTCTTCCTTGCATTTGTGTGGTGAAAACAATTCGCATACCTCATGGGCATCGACTTGTGCATTGGTGTATTTGCCATAGTTCACTTGACAATCCTAGATGCCCGATATGTAACATCAATCCTCAAGGATCTTTTGCTTGTCCGTGGCGAGCTGAGCCTTTGAAATGGGCATGAATTTGGGGGCCATTGGGGGGATCAAACAACGGCAAGTATGGTCATTTTGAATGAATTTGTTTGGAAATTCGTTCATTGTTTGGGTTGTCATTTTTCTTTGGGTTGATTTTTGTAGGAATGGTATTGGCGTGATGTTCTTGGTCCTTCCTTTTTCTCTTACATTTTTGGGTGGACAATCCTGGTAAAAATGGTGCCGTGTCGAGCCGAGATCATGCCTAGGTTGCGATTCTGCATGGCACAGCCGATGAAGTAGTGCCATGTGCCAATGGCAAGGCGTTCGTGATGTGTTTTGTTGATATCCATTTGTGCCGGAAGTTTTTCAGACACGAGTTAGAACAAACATAACATCTTCAAAAACCACGCCGTTTCATAGCACCGGAACATCCACGGATTAAAAAAGAGATTCAGCGAATCATTGCGCCATTTCCCTCCACTAAACATTGGTTCTATATGCGGTACCAGGTTATTAAGAGCTTTTATCAGCAAAAATGGCGCCCACAAAACCAACCAGTGTTTTGCTTCTATACAAGTGAACATTTTCCAGAGACCCTGATAGATTTGGGTCGGAAAAACGACCATTTTTTGTAGTTTGTTGGTTTTGGGGGACCTGATCCCACAATCCCGAACATTCTTTGTGACTGCACACATAATTTCTGTTCCCAAAAAGATCTTTGGGAAAACGCCTGCATGTCACTCTTTCCAAAAGAGGCCGCATGTTCCAAACCTCCACTTTTGGGTTCCATGTTAGTTTTCCGGGGTGTAAACATATTTGCATGGTTCCTGTGGTGACCTTAGCTAAGGTGGTTTGTTTCACTTTTCCGTTAGTATCGTTTTGTTCTTGACCAAAACACAGGGCAGTGCATATCCTAGATGATGATATGTTTTCTCCGTGAAACTTGACATGCATCCTGCATCCACCTTTCATCTACCTTCATGGCTTATATCTATCCCATTTACAGTCCGTAAAAATTTACAAGTTTAAACAACCAAAAAAATGGGATGGTTGGGAGATGATTCGGTTTCCTTTTTTGGGATACTTGGTCTATCTTCAAAGTTTTTGCTGTTAGTTTTAGGAAGCGTAGGATTGTTTATAACAACACATCTTCGGAATCGTCCCAAACAGGACCGAAGTTAGACCTTTTCAGTTTTCAAATTTCGTGGGAAATTTGGATGTTCGTAACTTCACTCAAAGTGCTGAACCTTTAGGAGAGGTTGGGCCCAAACAGATTTGGCCGATTGGTGATACCCCAGCTTGAATTTGCTTGGCAAATGCGGCGGTTTCCACAGCATTCAAGTAGACACCTCTTTTTTCGCCTCGCGTGGTCATCGTTCTCGTTCCGCCATGGCAGCGACTTCGTTCTCGGATCTTGAGGCGTGGAGGGCACCAATAGAACGCCCCCACACCACTACCCTCAAGGGAACAATCACACCCCACCTGGGGAAAAAAAACAAGAATTCCGGCTCTGTACGGGTATATTTTGGACAGTTCCCAGGTAGTGGTACTGTATCTGTTTGCATATAAACAATATTAGCCAGCCACCTTGTTCTTCCGTCACAAATTGGATCTCCACAAGAATGGACGAAAATGTGGGTGGATCATGACTCGACGCAGCCAGCGAAAAAGAGCCCAGTATTTTCACCCTACTGAAAGGCAACCCATCAACCAGGGTTTGGGGTGAATGTTCCCGGAATTGTACTTGAAACCCCCGATCTAGGTGGTTGTTTTTGCAGTAATTTTTTTGAAACTTTCACTCCGAAATTTGCAGAAGATGATCCATTTTGACTGGCGCATATTTTTCAAATGGGTTGGTGAAAAACCACCAACTAGCAAAATTTTAAAGAGATGGTAATCAATCTGTTTTGGTGATGTTCATGGGAGACGTTCATTGCAAAGCCTGTTGCGTTTCACATTTCATTTTTGTCTGTTTTCTTCTAAGTCTCCTTTCAGCATGAATCAAAGTTCCTGCTGTTCCCTTGGAATTTCGTACACTCCCTAAAACTGACATAATTTTTTCCTGAAACATGGTCGTTAGGAAACTACTTGTACTTTTCTTTTGGGAATCCCTATTTTCAGACGATAC
Source organism: Breviolum minutum Mf 1.05b.01 (assembly GCA_000507305.1). Classification (NCBI taxonomy): domain Eukaryota; class Dinophyceae; order Suessiales; family Symbiodiniaceae; genus Breviolum; species Breviolum minutum. The sequence goes on along the minus strand of DF243044.1, from coordinate 17,430 downwards.
TATAGATGGAAGAACTCCTGCACCACCTGCGAATATCTAAAACCTTGTAAATAATGGGATAAACTACCAACCTCAACTGGTTAGCTGCCGGAGTTCTGAACCATCAACAGTATTTGGATCCTTATCTCATGGCTTATGAACAATAATCCCTATATAACTGGGTAGGTTTTTCGACTTTCATCCCCTATATACAATAAATATTCAGGAGTGAGGTGCAGGGCTTTTCTTCCCATCCAGGAGCTATTGGAGGTAGACCATGAAGTCGATACCGTTGAACGTGGCCTCGTGTGCAGCTCTCGATTTTTCCGTGGCGCCATGGTCTTTGGAACGATGACTTTGGTGGCAGCAACCATTTGGTCTGTGCGTGGGAACGATGCAAAAGCTGCTCATGGAGACTTTGGCTTGTTTTGGTTGGATTCGTTTGGAAGGATCTATAGTGAGGAAAAATACTTTTTTGGAAAAGTGGCTACACTTTCGGATGATATACAACTACATATACACATTGGCAATCTTCCAGATCTGTTCCAAGTTTCTGCCTAGATTGGGATTGGTTTTCTGTTTGCGGAATATCCAGGCAGATAGATGTGGAAAAGTACCCTGAGACCCACTCACGGTCGCAACACTACTATCTTCAATGATATGCAAACATACCAGCATCTTCCAAAGGGCGCTGTTTGAACCCCACCCCTTAGCATCCATTCAGCACCCCTTGGAAGATCCAGGTATGGATTTATTTTTTCGAAAAAAACACCATCAAACACACATTTAATTCCATCTATTTGCCTTTTACAACATCTTACCCTTGAACAAAAAACAAACCCTGGGTGACTTTGTGGGATCTTTATGGATTTCTCTGGAAATTTCTCGTGGGTTTGCACAGGGTTCATCAATTTACCCATTTTAGGGGAATCAAACAATACAAACATATGGTCAATTTTCAGGGATTTCCCTTATAACAACGCATTGTTTGGGTTGGCAATTCCCGCAATGCCACCCCTCTCCCTCAGGAAATAAGGCCTTATTAGGGGATGATGGTGGTAAATGATCCCGGAAAATAAGGCCTAAAATTTCTTGGGCTGGTGGCACTGTTTTTTTGGGTTGGTGATGCTTCATTCCCTTACTGTTTGAGGATCACTGGTGACGTTGCAAGAAAACGAGTGCTTTGAGACCGGCATGTACTTTGCCGATCCGGTGAAGCTGCCCGGAAGCGAGAGGTGCGGTTGATCCAAAGAAGTTTGCGCAGTCATGAAGCGCATAAAACATGGCGAGGTGGTGGCAACTCAAACATTTTTGGAATTTTCACCCCGAAAATTGGGGAAGATTTCCAATTTGACGAGCATATTTTTCAGATGGGTTGAAACCACCAACTAGATGGGTGATTTGTGGGTTTCTTTTTGGTAAAGATTACACACCCCTAAAAACGAACATGACATGATGGAAAAATCCACCATTTTTTCACTTGGGAATTGCATCTCCAAATGGTGAGTTTTCCCGTTGTCATGTTAGTTTTTTTTGGGGGTAATGGCTTGTATGCGTATGTATATATATACATATGTATATGATATGTATGCTTTAATGGCAGATTCCGTGCGTTTTGTGTACACATGTAAATAAAAAAAAATATATATATATATATATTTATACATCATATCAGTACCTGGAACCGGAAAAAACGGTTGTTTCAATTGGATGTTCCAGATCTTTACCATGGAAAAATGGCTGGAAATCACCATTTCCATCCGTTAAACATGTTTGTTTGGAGTTCCGACCGGAATCTTGGCAGCTTCGTTCATTCAAAGAAAAACTATTTTCTTAAGCCGCCAGTGGCGCCATTCCAACAAACGTCCTTTATCAAACAGTGGGTTACGAACATTTTTATGACTTCCGGAAGACATGAACACAAAAGGATACACCACCAACAACTCTGGTAGGTCTTGAAACATCGACTTGGCCATTAAAATGGCAAGCCGTTCAATGGGATGATGATGAACCATTTTTTTTGCCCCAAAAATGGTTGGAATTGATCCATCCATTTGCACACATGCTTCGTTTTTTTTTGTTTTGGGGAGTTTCATCAGGTTATGGTTAGTTGGTGGTTTGGTGGTCGAATCCCGAACCACCAATTTTCAATAGCTGTTTCTGGTTCCCTTAATAGGTGGTAGGTGACATATAATCACCCAATCGGCAATATATAAGTGGTATGTAAGTGGTATATACTGCCAATTGGGTGATTATATGTCACCTACCACCTATTAAGGGAACCAGAAACAGCTATTGAAATTTACCATTTTTGTTGATTTCAGGAGCTTGTTTCAAGTCCGTTTTTTTTTTTCAAAACATGGCTCCAGGACCGTGGAGTTCAGCGCAGAGGCATGCCAACAGCGTTGCCAAGTGTTGGATGACTGTGCTCATTTCACCTTCTGGCCAGATGGTGGCTGCCTATTGACGGCAGAGATCTCCTATCCGAAGGCCATTTGGGAACGCAAGTTTTCCAACGACTGTTTTTGGGCGAAAAATTCACCCCCGGCAAAACTAAGGAACGACTGGCTGGAAAACCCAACCATGAATCAATGAGTCGATTTGTTTTTCCTACAAAAACGATGGGAACTTGTCATGTTGCCATCGTTTTCGAAGGATGTAATGGATCGATGGCAAGTTTCTCCCATTTTTTTGCTCATGGCAGTTGTGTTTTGGGAGAAACCCGTCATATGACGCCTTTGGAGAAACGTAAACTCACCATTCTCTTCTCAACCCTGGGGATGTGTTGTTGTGTACCGTACCGTTCGATTGGGCTCCTGGAAAGAAAAATCCCTAAAAACCACCTGCTTGAACCTCGGCCCAGACCACGCCACAGAAGTATGCCGCCACGGTGAGCGGCCCGAAATTTTGTGGTCTTCCAGATGGTGACGATGATGCAGTGGCAGCCACTGATGGAACCTCCGGGCTCGTGGCACCCGACAGTGGTAGCTCAGGGCTGGTGGCACCCGACAGTGGTAGCTCAGGGCTTGTAGCACCCGACAGTGGTAGCTCAGGGCTTGTAGCACCCGACAGTGGTAGCTCAGGGCTTGTAGCACCCGACAGTGGTAGCTCAGGGCTTGTAGCACCAGTGGTGCTGCCAGCAACACTGGCCCCTCTGCCAGCACTTCCTGACACAGTTCCTTGCTTTGAATGGGATGAACGATAATAAGATACTTTTTGTTTTCATACTGGAATCATGCTTCAGAACCAACGCCAATTCACCACACTCCAAATCAACGGGAGATTGCTCGAAAACTGCACAGCCAAGCAGCCCCTGCTGATGGCCCAGGCCACATTGAAGCCTTTGGCCATTGCCGTGGTACCAGGTATCAACGGCACCAGCTGCAACCTTTATCCGGCTTGCATTGATGCAGGCATCACAGAGGGAGATTGCTGCCCGAACGCGGAGCAGGTCTGGAAGAGAGAGAGAGAGAGAGAGAGAGAGTGAGAGTGTTTTTCTTTTTCAGTTTGATTGATTGCTTGCTTGCTTGCTTGCTTGCTTGCTTGGTTGGTTGGTTGGTTGGTTGGTTGGTTGGTTGGTTGGTTTTTCTTGTTCTTGTTCTTGTTCTTGTTCTTGTTGTTGTTGTTGTTGTTGTTGTTGTTGTTGTTGTTGTTGTTGTTGTTGTTCATGTCATTTCAGTTCTTTTTTCCACCTCCAAAACTCAGGTCAGCTTGGGATGCTGTAATGGCTTTGCCGCGCAAGCGGTAGAGGTGCCTTTGTTGGGGGGCTTGTGGGTAAAGTGGGGGTGTGCAGGCCGCCTGCATCGAGAGGGTTGGGTTGAAAAAAATCGTGTGCCAGGGAAATAAGGTCCTTCTTAAGGGGTGTGTGCAACCACCACCATCCCTTAAGTGAGGCCTTAATGAGGCCTTATTTCCTTGGAAAGCTGGGATTAGGGCGTACCGTACCCTTAGATTCCTGTCATTTTTGGTGGGATCATTCCAGGAGCTTTTGCTGGGAGGTTTGGGGAGGATTATATAAATTGTATGGTTATTGCAGGGATCTGAGGGGTCATAACCCCCCATTTAGAACGATCTTAGGGGCTCACCTTGTGGGAAGTTGTAAGGATTTATGGATTTTGACCATGCCGGATGCCCTTAAAACTTTCAGCAGTTTTGGATTTTTTATCGGCAAAGAGCGGGGGACTATGAAAAACCAGAGTCGACATGGCAAGGATAAAGTTCTGAAGAGCTGCACTTGTTTTTGGAAACATGTCTTGCTAGGATGTCTCGGAGAAGTTAGGACATGAGCAGTGATTATACTACCCAGCCATAACCACGAAGTCCTGATTGATCCTTATTTCATTGCCTACAAAATAATCCACATAAAAGTGGGTAGGATTTCATCCCCCATATACAGTAAATAACCAGGTAAACTGCTGAATGCTCACGTCTACAAAAACACGGCTCGGATTAGTTTGATCATAGAGGGTTCGTGGGCTGCGAAGCATCTTCCAAAGTACAGGATGATGAGGTGATGAACAACCCTCTGGAAAAAGTGATGAAGAACCCAATTGCTACCTAACATCCATGTATGAATGGTTGTTTCAATTGGATGATTCCAAATCATTGCATGAAAAATGGTTGTTTCACAAAACATTCATCTAAAACTGGTTGATTAGGGTACCAGGTACCCATATTTCTCTTGATGGAACAAATCTGGCGATCAGCACCTGGGATGTATCAATATTGCATATACAATAGCATATTCACTACCAACTGCAACTGGTGATCGCAGGAGTTTTGAACCGACCTATCATGACAGACGGAAAGTTTTTGCATAAGCAAAGATTCATGGATTTGAATCCTTGCTTCATTTTGATCCTACTTAGAGGTTCAGGATACTTAGTAAGCGGATAGTAACCAGGGCTACAACCTCTATAAGTGGGTTATATTCCCTAACTAGGGTTATAAACCTACATATAACCAGTTACTAAGTATCCTGAACCTCTAAGTACCCCCATCCAGCCAACTACTCACTACCTCCTACACCAGCCATATGCGTGTGAAAAAGACACATTTTACAAACCTATCAGTCCCCTCTCAGGTCAAATCCCGAATAGTTGATTTTGAAACCCGGATTCGAAAAAAAACTGCCAACAACAACAGGTCCCGTTATGAACGAGGGGCAATCTAACAGTTTTACTAGGTGCTGGTTCAAAAGCTTGGGAAGATAGAAGCAATTTGAGGACTACCGCGGAAACATACTTTCAGTTGTGGGTGGCGGGAAAACTCACCAACTACGAGGTTATAAATGGGATGAAATAACCTCAATGACCGAAAATGAATATGGTTCATAACTGGGGGTAGGAAACACCCCCTATCAGTAGAGTTATGGGCCGCCCCTACATGTAACAACCTGGTGAAATTGGGGCCCCCACCTCTATGAGGCACCAAAGATTTTTCGGACGCAAGGTGAAAGTTGCAGCTGGCACGGAATGCAGCCTCTTTCCCAACTGTGTGGCGTTGAACATCACCGCTGGTGCTTGTTGTCCAACGGCCGATGGGATTCAGCTGGGCTGCTGCCAAAGCATCTAAGAGGCCGGGGGAGTGGATGGAGGAGTTGCTAGGTGGTGCGGTGAACGGAGTTGGGGGTACCCAAAAATCCCTTCATGATTTCATATACACCCCCAAAATTTAACATGGTTCACCTGAAAATAATAGTTTTCAAATGGTTAAATCCTTTTCCAGGGACTTATTTTCAGGTGAACCAGCCGTTCAATTTCGGGGGTTTCATATTGGGGAAGCGATTTGGAGCTATATAAAACCCCCCCAGGTTTCGATCAGCACAGGGTGTGTCATCTCGGACTCTCATCGGCGCAACGGGGGGGAAGCGGGAAGCCATTTTCAGGTCAGGGCGTGTTACCTCCCCGAAAACTAAGATGGAACCCTTCAAACTAGTGGTTGGAAGAGGATTTTTTTCCGGCTTAAACATGGCCCCTGGAAAAAAGGTGGAATAATTCGTTGGTTTTTTGGGGGAGGTGGTCATGTAATTTTTCAAAGATTGTGGTATTTCTTTCCAATTCGGATTTTTTTTTGGGTCTCGAAGTCCTCAACTCCAACCAAGGCCCTCACCTAACACGCAAGCTGTAACTAGATACTAATGTGAATTTTGTTTTTCGCTAAATATACCCACAGGCGCCTTCGTTTGCCCAAGGTCCCACAATTTAGGGATTGGTTTGGGGTTTCATGGTTGCAGTGCACCTTCAAACACATACCACACTCCACGTTTAGGGTTTGAAATTTAGGGATTGGTTTGGGGTTTCATGTTTGTACTGCACCCTTCAAAGCACGCTAGAGACCACGTTTAGGGTTTTGATTCATCTAGGCCGGTTACCAAGCCTATTTCGGAGCCGGGGCAAACGAAGGAGCGTGGCCGTAAATATATGCTTTGTAGGAATCCCTTTCATACAGGATTGCGCTAGTAAGTCTCCATTTGGTTAAGCACAAATGAAGCAAAGCGGTTATTTGTTTTGCAGTCAAACAGGTCGATTCCAGCTCGTTGAGGCAAAATGTTGCTGAGCGGCGAAAGACGACTTGTTGCGAAGTCAGCAATTTCCCCCGCCTGCTCTCCATGCTTTTGCTTGTCTTTTGTTTTTTTCTCGTAGGTTTCAGTTAGTCTTTGATTGATCTCTGGTGGATTTCGAAGGGTGTTTCAGTTGCCAATGGTTAGTTATTCTGCAAGGAGGTAGATGTTGAATCACGAACAACCCCTGTTATTTTCACCTATCTTCAGGGGAACGCAAGATGTTGAAGATACGGCATTTTAAATGAAGGTGTAGCCACCCTGAAAAGGTTGCCGAATCGGAGCCCAAAAGGAAAGTCTGTTAGTTCCAAGCATCGTTTTTCAGGTGCGAGATGTCAAACTTCAGACTGTGTACTTGGTGGCGAACATGGCAGTGATCACAACTAGTTAGGAAGTTGGGGTGAAATAACAAGAATCAACCCCTGTAAGTTGGTTGACAAAAGACCCTACAATGGGGTGATTCATCACCCAACTTAAACGAACTGACTAGTGTTCGCCACCAAGCACAGGTAAAAAGTAGATTTGGACGGGGCTCCTACAAAGTTGGCCCAAAAGCCAGTTATATGTAGGGTTCTATATAACTCCACTTATAGGGTGAAATTAACCCCAGGCAAGCCCATGTTTTTTTTCGGCCATTAACAGGGGTTATTTCACCCCCATGTATAACTGTTTTTTGGGCCCACTTTGGTGTGGGTTGGTTAAATATGGGCCCTTTAGAAACAGCCGTACCTTTGAAGTGGCGAGTCTTCCAGCCATGGATTTTTCTGGTTGTTGTACAAGGAGGCTACCCCATTTTGCTTGAACATCTGCCACCAAGTAGGGGGGGCAAAAGGTTGAATTTGATAAAGGGACACAAAAATCCAACTAGAGATTCCTTTTGTTGGATCCATGATTCAACAAAAAGTAGTTGAGTTTTCTTTCAAAGATGCTAATGTTTGAACATTTTCACCACTACTAGGGGAAGACTTGCCAATTCTTTGACGAAGCATTTAGCAATTTCAAGAGGCTAAAATAAAGGATGGCCTCAAAACTCTCACGTCAAACAAGACATCCACCAGCGAAGCCATCGCTTCCTATGAACGACCAGAACTCGGCAGAATTTCCAATGTCAAACAACCTGAGCGGTGACCCAGTTGAGCTCAGTTATTTTCTATATATATAGGGGATGAAATCCTACCCAGTTGGATAGGAATTACTTCATAAGTCAAATGACATAAGGATCCCTTATGAACCAATAAGGATCAGATGTAAGGTAGCAAAGGTTTTGGAACGTTGCTCACTTGTCACCCAGAATTGTCATTAGGAGGGTAAGAGGTGTTTCCATAGCAGGGGGGGGGAGATGATTTTCTTTACTGCGGCTTTCTTTCGGGGCAACAAAAAGGCTGCAACACCCAGAATAGAATTCATTGCGAGTGTGCCTGGTACAAGGTGGGCCCCTACTATATAGTTACAAATGAAACTACAACCCCTATAGCCATGACCTTATTCAAATAAATGGGGTTCACTAGGGTCATGTCACCCCGAAACAAGTGTCATTAAGTGGAGTTATGTCAACCCAACTTTCTTCAGTTTGATCCAACTTCAAGGGGGTCCCAAGAGGGAGGTTGGTATCCTCTGAAAGGTTCAAGCCTAAAGTCATGGAGCTTTGGTTCAGATGATGATTACTTCTTTTCATTTCGGGGGTGAGAAAATCAGGTGAACCAGCTGTTAGTTTTCGTTTTTGAGCACCTGAAACACTGGGGTTGGAAGATGAAATTTCCTTTTGGAGCGCGGCCTATTTTTAGGGCTATGTTAGTTTAGTGTAAGATCTTGCGTTCTTTTTTGGTTGATCTTTTTAAAAGAGTTGTGATTTGATGGGTGCAAATTTTGGTCGTGTGAGCCCCCTTAGATTGGAAGAGAATTCGACGCCGTGTGAATTTTCACAGAGATGAGCTACCTGATGTGGGGCTCAAAAGGATGCCTCATGAGAAGAAAAAGAAGAGATGGGGTTCTTGGAAGATAACCCCACTTAGTAAGTGGTTAGCTAAGGGGGTTACAAGCCACTTGTAACTAGATCAACCTTACTTCGGGGACTTATCAACCATGGCTCTTAAGCACTTACAAGTCATGGGATGATCCTCCAAGTTGGAGTTAGTGCGCTGTGCGGCTGCATGGGTCAAAAAACGATCATTCACCTAATTCCATCGATTTTTTTGCAAAGGATTGGTGATTGGCGAAAGGATTTTTACATTTTGAGGGATCATGGTGGTTAGGTTTGGGGGTTATTGGTTTGCAGGTTGTGGTTGGGGGGTTATGGGGGTTTAGGTTTGGGGTTTTTTAATGATTAGGCAATTGTATGCTCAGATGCTGCTATAGATATCTTCGTGTTGGCTGCCCATTCGCCTCCGTTGTTTTATTCAATGACAGTGAATACGTGATTTTTTTCTTTGCTGCACTTGCTCTCGCTCCATTTGTTTTGGCGGTGATGTTTATTGGGGGACACGAACATATAGCAAACCCCGGAAGGTCCTGCTACACCAGATGAACTTTAAACCCTCCTCTTCCAGAAGTCTAGCATTGACCTCGTCAAAAACACCCTTCCAGCCAAACGCCGAAAATTTTTCACCACCGTACCATACCTGTACCGCGATTTTTGTCAAGAGGAAATATTGAGTCCCAGGCCTGAAACCTCATGATACGAATCTTCGGTGGTAGGCTTTGGGATGAATATCGCCCCCACTCAACAAGGTGAACCATCGGGTGGCCAGTTTAACAACAAAAGAGTGCTTAGAGGTTCGTTCGGATACTTAGGATACGTGGAGGTCGTAACCAGGGTTTTTTCACCTCTATTTTCGTGGGTTACCATGTCCCCAAATCCTAGGGTTATAAACCTACAGTAATAAGCAGTTACATCCAGTATCCTGAAGCTCTAAGTGATGTCTAGCAAGGCCAGTTTCGTGCCTTCCCCTCTCCTGGCCACATCCAGGCCTTGTATCAGAAGCTGCAGACCAAGCACCCTCCGTTCAGGGACGCCCAGAATTTGTTGCATCGAAGAGTCGCAAAGCCAAGGGTTTTTGCCTTATTAAAAGGTGAGCAATCAAAAATACCTGGTGGTTTAGGGTATATAGGGGATGATACTACCCAGTTATATAGGGATTATAATAAGCCATTATAAGGATCCCTACTAACCAACCAGTATGATGGAAAGTAATAAGGGTTTTTTTCGTTGCTCAAGTGGGATGAGTCTATCCCCGATATAAGGAGTTGATCGCATATCGGCACATATGAAAGGTAGAATGAATACCGGTATATTCCGAACTATTTGAAAAACGCAATTTTTAAACACCATCCGGAAAGGGTAATTACAAACTAGTTCGAAGACTCATAGGAATTATAACATCCATACACCTTGCACAAAAATGGGTCTTCAAATGTTTCTTGAAACACCATATATATATATATATATATATAGGCCTTTTTTCACGCACGATTTTTACAAGCACCACCGCCATATGAAAAAAGGTGGGTTTTTCCCCAACCAACCGACCTTCTCCAACCGAGGCTTTGGTTGGAAGGTTATGGCCACAACAACATGCCGCAGGAGGGAAATGACGGGAAACGACGACACGTTGGGAGGTGTTTTTTTGGTTGGGTTTTTTCACATAGATGTGCCAAAAAAAACAGAAACCTAGCAGTAGAAGATTCCGGGAGTTCTTTTGTTTGAAGATGAGTATAGAACATTTCCGAAAAAAAAAATGGGGGGGGGCAATTTTCCAGGCAGTCATGTTTGGTATGAAAAATATCCTGATGTTCATACTGTTGATGGAAGAAATCCTGCACCAGTTGATATGATAAATATCCCATTATTTATAGGGTTTCATACGTCCCAGGTGGTGCAGGATTTCAGCCATCAACAGTACTTCTAGGATCATGTGCTTGGTAGAAGCATGTGGGTGCGAGGTACCAGCTGCATATGATGCACATCATCAACCCCCCCCCAATGCCGTTTGCTGTGCCTTTATAATGAAGTTCGTGCAAAGCCCGGAGTGATCAAAACCCTGGTTATTTGCTGTATACATAGAGGATTGCACTACCTAGTTATACAGGGATATAGTAAGCCATTGTTAGGCCATGATACAATAAGCTTCCCATTATAATCCAAGAAATCTCCAACAGGACCTACTGAACGGACCCCTAAACCTTAGTATCTAATAACTCTAGCAACTTAGTAGGGGTCCGTTGGGAAGGTCCCATTCAATTTTTGATGGATATAAGGATCCCTGTGAACCAATCAGGATTTCATGGCATGTCCTTCTGGAGGATGAATGCTTCGACTATGTGAAAGAGTTCCTGAGAAACGTAGGTCTGGGGGGACCATGACCTCGCCAAGATGGGGAGGTAAAGATCGGGGCCTGCCGTTCAGGTTTATAGTAGGAAAATACTGGATGATTTTGCGAAGGAACCGAAAAAAAAACCATCGAAAATCCACTGTTGTAGTGTTTGGGCAGTATAGAAGGAATCTATTTTTTGGCATGCTCCTCGTTACTAACACCGAAAAGCGATGGTTTAGGTTGAGATCCCTGAACGTTCAAACATGTAATTTCACCCTGGTGGTCACAGTTTCTGGGTTTCGCATCCCAAAATTTGTACCACGGTTGATGGAAGAAATCCGGCTAACCAGTTGATATGGTAAATATCCCGTTATTTACAGGGTTTTATACATCCCAGGTGGTGCAGGACTTCTGAACCATCAACAGTATTATCATATATTCTGGCTAAATCATAGTGACGTCACGTGAGATCAAATTTAGTTTAGTAAGGGATTCCCTCTTACTTCAGGGAAACATCACATTTGTTTTACAACAAGCCGTTGAAGTCAGAATCGCGTTTTGACAAACACCAGGATTGCATCGGAAGCAACTGATTTCTCTTTTTGCTTGTCACTGCTCATATGTCAAGGACAGGTTTACTTACCAGTGTTTCTTTGAATAGATGCGTTAAAGATATGGTGGATATGGAGAATTGATACTGTAGGCAAATTCGAGAAAGAATGGGAGACTTTCCATTCAAGACTTGAGAACGCAAGAAAGAGTTGTTTCAAACAAAAATCACCCAGAATGAAAGGGGGGACCGTGTTTTTTTTTTTTCGAAGAAAAGGAAGGTTACGGGATTATATCTATCTTATGTATGATATGGATATGATATATGTATATATATTTAAACCACCCATTTTAAAGGGCCAGGAAAGTGTTTTTTTTGTTTTTTGCCATGTTCACACCAATAAAAGTTGACAAAACAATGGTCTTCTTTTTGGGTTGTTTTAGTTGACGATTTTTTTTATGGATTCTAACATCATAAATCACAATTTTATAGGAATATATTTCTCCAAGAAATCTCCAACAGGACCCACTGAACGGACCCCTAAATCTAAGTATTTAATAGCTTTAGCAACTTACTTAGGGGTCCGTTGCTAAGGTCCCATTCAATTTTTGATGGAATTTCTAAAAGTTCATAAGCTTCCCAACCCTCGAAAAATACTTCCAGCAAACAGTTTTTTTTCGCAGTTTTTCCATGGCCAATGCACGAAATGAACCAAAATCCCATGCTTTTCCTCATCGGTTTGTACAAGGTGGGCCGCTACGATCGAAAAAAATCAATTTCGAGTTTATATGGCTACAAGATGATATTTCAACCTACTTGATACAAATATTTTAGGGCACATGCATATGGACCCCTTAAAATGCCATTGACAATGTCTTTTTTCGTCTTGTTCGGGGTACCCCAAAGGTGAGACGCAGTGACAGGGCACGGCGGCGACTTGAATCGGCCTTTGGGGAGGATGTGTGGGGCAGCAAAAATGGTGGGGAAGATTCGATTTTTCCATGATTTATGGCCTTGCACCAAAAAAAGCCACCAAAGTTGGGGAAGTGTCACTCCAAATGGTGCAAATGGTACCCAAAAAGCCAAGCATTTTTAATGGTTGGATGAAGAAACAAAGCTTTGGAACATGGTTGGGAAATCACCAAACACTTAAAAACTAAGTTGTTTAGGGTACAAGAAAGGGAATTTCTTCCTCCAAAATGCCGGAATAAATTCAACTTGTTCGGAGTTGGGGGGGGTGACTTACTTTAGTAAAAACACACGGAGATGCAGAATGACCAAAAGGTTGTTCCCTCACCATGAGCTACCCCCGGTAGATACAGATGGAAGGATCAGAAAAACTCCACGAGATGTGGGACTTCATTCGTTCCAACTGGAAATTGAAAAACACACACGGAATTGTGGAGATGAATGGCCGAATTATGTGAAAGATTCATGGCAAGTGACACATGAAGACAAAAGGCTTGGAAAACGTGTAGAGCTATCGTACATTCCAATTTCTTTTTTAAATACATGACAAGGCAACAGGCTCAAGTTATTTTTCTTTAAAAGGTATTTTTCTCAATGTTTTTTTTTGCAAAAAATGAAACATCAAAAGGCACCAAGGTCGACCAATTTCCAGGGGAGCGTCCCGCGTCGCTTGCGAGAAGGGTCGCGTCGGTTCCGCGTTTACACGTCTTGCAGTAAAAAAGAATCTGAATCGAAGAGAGATTCGAGTGAGAACGCAGGTGTGCTGTGACAGGTAACGTCTTCATGCACCAACAAAAATGACAGGCGACAGTGGTGAAACTCTCAAAGTGTTCGGAAATCCAATTGGATGTGGGTGAGATGCCACTGAGTTTATCTTGTTTTGTCTTGGGTTGGAAGTTACATAGAGAGACGTGACCCATCATGTCTTTTGTGGGTTCATTGGAATGTCATTCAAGATTCGTGGGTCCTTTGCACCGAAAATGGGGCCCCTTTCATCCCATTTATAACGATCGGCTCGGGGGGGCCCCACCTCGTACCAAACCTCCCATTTGAACTTCACGTGACCGTGACCAGCATTTTGGCGAAACAGCCTCCTTCCCAAAAACCACCCGGCATCGGAACAAAAAAGCCACCACAGCCATGACCGAACCTGGGATTTGAATTTTATTTTATGTTAATGTTTGATTTTTGGTACAGATTCATCACCCCTTTTCGTATAAATGGAACACCTTTCAAATCATCACCAGCATTTTATTTGGGGAGAATACCTTTTTTTTGGGTCCCTTTTTTTTTTTTCCATTTGCAATATAAACCCATCGCGAACATCGCGAAATCCCCCCATCTGCCAAAGGAAATGGAGCGTCAGAGTGATTTGGAAGAGCTGTTGGCAGTGAATGACGGGACCTCCACAGAGGTCCGAGGCGTAACCCGTGGCCGCGTGCTTGGTGCTGTGGCCGCTATTGCAGTCATTGGTGTTGTGGCTGCTGTTGCATTGGGAGGTGTCCCAGAAACCAGACTTCGCGCGGGCCGTCACCTGGGTATGGTTTTGAAGAACTTTTTGTAATGGATGCTTGATTTTTCCCAAACAACCACCGTTTGGATGTAAAAAAAAACGCCCGTCGTCAATAATGGGAGATAGCCAAAAAAACACCTATCAACTGGTTCGCCGGATTTCTGAACCATCAACACTAGTGCCTTGTTTGGAAGGATACTGTTGATGGTTCAGAAATCCGGAAATCCACCTGGGATGTACACCTCCGAAAACTAACATGTCCCTTTAAAAAATGACTATTTCAATAGGAAATTCATCTTCCAACCATTGATTTTCAGGGGACATGTTAGTTTTCGGGGGAGTATACATGTCAACTGGTGATCGCTCGCCGGATTTCTGAACCATCCATCGGTCCAGTATTTTAGGTAAGTTGGGGGGATGGATTTGTTTCGTCAACATTTTTTTTTCGTCCCAGGCACTTGCCTTTTTGCCTTTTGAACATATGGGTGTTTCCGAAAAATAGGGGTGGGCCCCCAAAATGGACGGTTTATAATGGAAAACCCTATTAAAAATAGATGATTTGGGGGTATCTCTATTTTCGGAAACGTCCATATTGAAAAATTGAGCCAGAGAAAAAAATAAGAAATGCATCAAAAAGATCCCGGCAGCTACTTGATGCCTCCAGTTTTGAGGAAGTACAGTAGGTTGTTTAATACCTTGGAACCTGATTGCCATCCATTGAAATAAATGGCAATGGCTTTCAATTGGATGATGGTTCACCAAATCTTTACGAATGGGACTTAGTTGGCCTAAATTCTTCTCTCTCATCAAAACATTGGTTGAAATGAAGCTAACATCCTGACTATGTGATGAAGTACTTTCTCAACTTCGATGAGATGACAATTTTTCATACCTATGTTTTTTTTGTTTAAAAAGAACACCCTGGAACCATTCCCCAACTCCATTTGTTTTGCTGTTTTTTCTTACATCAAAAACAACTTTCGGCTACCTTTGGGTCTCCTTTTTGTAAGGTGAATTCCTTGGTTTAGATGAAGAGGATCCGGACAGTTGCTTCACCATGGGCATGTACTATGCCAAGCCCGTGAAGTTAGCCACCACCGCGCGTACCATCGAGACGACCGCCGAGTTGTGTCAGCAACGTTGTCAAGTGGTGGAAGAGTGCACCCAGTTCACCTTCTGGCCGGCACCTTGGGTTCTTCGAAACATGTCGGGGTTGAAGTGGGTATACTGGTGTGAAATCCGGCGAGAAAACTGACCTAGGAATCTTTTTTGGAGCAATTTCAGGGTTGAAGATTTTTTGGTCCCCCCTGAAAAAGATCTGGCGCAAACAAGGGCTCCGCCACAGATTAGCTCGGAAAGTGAGCTAAAAGGTTGGTTTTCACAGTTTGGCGGCTTGATTGAGGGCCAAATCTGCCAACCTTGATTTTTTTTCAGGTTTTTGTACCTTTTTTTTTGTATAATTTTGGTGTTTGACAACTTTTCTTAGACTTGAAACATTGAAGCTTTTCTTTGGACAGGACAAGTTTTTGAGGCATTTTTGTTTGATGTGTTGCTTGAAGGTGGAAAAGTAGTAAGTAGATGAAATTAGATGGAATTATATCCATTACATACATTTACATACCTCGAACCTGATTGGCCATCCTTTTTTGTAACGGCTGTTTCAATTGGATAATGAACTAAATTTTACAAAATCGGAAATTATTGTTTAAGTAACCATTTCCATCCATTGAAAACTGGGTGGCTTCCTTTGGAGTTCCAGTAGTATAGGTGAAAATGAAGAGTTGGGATTGTTTTGTGTTGGGAATCTTTTGAGAGGTGACTGCAAAAGGGGAAGGTGAAGGGGAAAAAGTTGTGCCTGCCTTTTGTGGTTGTTGTTTTCTTTTAGAAGTGGGGGCCGGGTGCGTCTCAAAAGAACATGTTTCTAAGGTGGTAAAAAAATGAAATCCCATCTACTTCAAACATGAGTAATTCATTTTGTTTTTTTTTTGGGAGGGGGGGTTACCATGAGTTTCCAATTTCGAAATCATTTGGTGGAATTTTCCTGGGGTAAAAAAATAGCCCCCCAAAGATTTGGGAGGCACACCACCCACGCCGAGCAGGGAGCAGTGAGAAAAGATAACCTGCTTGCTATTAAATATATAGGGGACGAAAAATCGTACCAATTCTTACATAGGGTTTATAATAGGAACTTGGAACTAAACAACCAGTCTCAAATGGATGTTTGGTGAAAACCACATTGTTTATGCAATGATTTGGAATCATCCAATTGAAACGAACCTTGAAATTGATCCCATCACGGCAGGTTGGTCAAGTCAATTCATTTGTTTCATGGCGAATTTCTGGAAGTCAAGTTTCACAATTTTTTTTATAGGTTGGTTAACGAGTTGCAGCATTTTTGATAATAAGGGTTTATCATCATCCGAAAGGAGTTTCACCATGTCTTAAAAGGTGGCAACGACTTCCAGGGAAATATCATGACTCAACCTGGTACTCCAAACATCCATTTACAAATGGTTGTTTCAACGGGACGATCCCAAATCATTACCACGGCAAAAATGGGTTTTCGCGTCATCACTAAACCTCCCTCCATCCATTTCCAAAACTGGTTGAGTTCCCAGAGTTCCCCGACTTGGAGGATCATCCCTGGACTTGTAAGTGATTAATAACCATGGTGATCGTAAATCCCCTAAGGATCGGGTTGTTCCCCTTGCAAATGGCCGAACTTTATGGCTTATACATAGGGGTTATTAACCACTTACATCCACTGGGATGATCCTCCAAGCACAAGTTCCAAACTCTGACTTCAGGATGGTGGTTGCCTGCTGACGGACGACACCTCTTTCTTGAAGGCCGCACCTTTCAAATACAGTGGCACGATCACAGGTCCCAAATTCTGCCCTGGTGCCGTCCAGGACCGGTTTTGGAACGTGGGGTTTTCAGAGATTGGAAGCCTTCACATGGAAGTTAGCAACCCGAAGCGGAAACCAACATACTGTTGATGGTTCAGACATCCCAAAACAAGTACCTGGGACGTATAAAACCTGGTAAATAATGGGATAATCTACCTATCAACTGGTTCGCCGGATTTCTGAACCATCAACAGTAGCACCTGATAAGATGCTTTTGTCAAAAGGAAACGTTGGCCTCCCATTTGGCTTCATTTTCTGAAGCCATGTTAATTTCAGGGAGGGTATATCATTGTTAAGGCCATGTATTTCTTCTTTTTTATTGGTATATACATGGCATCAGCGGGGCTCAAAAATTCCAATGATGCCATGCGGAGTTTTTTGGGAAATTGTTTGCGACAGTTACTTTCCGCTTCGACGGAAAGTATGCCACGCAAAATTCGGTGGATTTCAAAAAAAAATGGTTTGATGAACCGGGAGTATATACATATATGATCAAAGGAAGTTTAGTGGCAAACTTCCGATATACGAACTTTTGGGTAGCCTGACAGGAATAGAAGTCCTAGCAGTAGTAGTCGAAGCAGTAGTAGTCCTAGTAGTAGTAGTAGTCTTAGTAGTAGTAGTCCTAGTAGTAGTAGTCC
>DF243043.1:19752-45642 GCA_000507305.1 Breviolum minutum Mf 1.05b.01 | reverse complement strand
GGTAATTTTAAAAGATGTCGTTGAATTTCATGGCAAAAACTCAAACCTCCTGTAATAATTAAAAATATGCAGGTGAAAGTAAACAAAGGTCCGGCCAAGGGATAATAATCAGGATTGATGGACGTCCGAATCGCGAGGCTGAGAAAGGCGACCGAGATATATCTCATACGCAAAAAATCCTCGATCGCAAAAAAATTATCGATATTGCATTATTTTGTATGTACCATCATTTCCAAAAAAATAATAAATCTGAAATTGTCCAGCATAAACCAAATCCCCAAATATTATAACGAAAGCATCCAGATTTTTCTACATATCAATTTTTTTATATAGGATATCTCATAAAAGTATCCAATAATACAAGATCCGAAAGTAATTATTTAATACAACTTCTTTCTGCATAAAATAAAATCTGCATAGCCCAATAGCTAGAATATTTTCCATAATCCAAGGGAATAATTTTTAAATAGCTTCGAATAATCTCAATCGCCATATTAAAGGAATATTGCCAACTAAAGATAAAACAAAAAAGAGTTAAAAAGGAGTTCGGTAGCCAAACTAACGCACCCCCATATAAAAAAGCTAGCCATTTCATTACAAATATCAACCTCGTCACACCATCGATAAATATTCCAAATAATATAATTAATTTCATTAAAACCATCGACATTTCATACCTTTCCTTTTTCCTACCTTCCTTTCCATCTTCCGCCCTTCTTACCTATCTTCTTTCCTTCCTTCCTTCCTTCTTTCCTTTTTTCCTTCCTTCCTTTCCATCTTCCGCCCTTCTTACCTTTCTTCTTTCCTTCCTTCCTTCCTTCTTTCCTCGCTTCCTTCCTTCTTTCCCTTCTTTCCTTTCTTCCTTCCTCCGTCCCTTCTTCCTTCCTTCCTTCCTTCCTTCCTTACTTCACTTCTCTTCACTTCTCTTCAAGTCACCTCACCTCACCTCACCTCACTTCACTTCACTTTCACTTCACGTCATTTCACTTCACTTCACTTCTCTTCGGTCCCTCCCTTCCTGCCTTCCTTCCTGACGTCTATATCTTCCTTCCTTCATCTTCCTTCTTTCATCTTCCTTCCTTCATCTTCCTTCCTTCCATCTTCCTTCCTTCATCTTCCTTCTTTCCTTCCTTCCATCTTCCTTCCTTCCTCTTCCTTCCTTCCTCTTCCTTCCTTCCTCTTCCTTCCTTCCTCTTCCTTCCTTCCTCTTCCTTCCTTCCTCTTCCTTCCTTCCTCTTCCTTCCTTCCTCTTCCTTCCTTCCTCTTCCTTCCTTCCTCTTCCTTCCTTCCTCTTCCTTCCTTCCTCTTCCTTCCTTCCTCTTCCTTCCTTCCTCTTCCTTCCTTCCTCTTCCTTCCTTCCTCTTCCTTCCTTCCTCTTCCTTCCTTCCTCTTCCTTCCTTCCTCTTCCTTCCTTCCTCTTCCTTCCTTCCTCTTCCTTCCTTCCTCTTCCTTCCTTCCTCTTCCTTCCTTCCTCTTCCTTCCTTCCTCTTCCTTCCTTCCTCTTCCTTCCTTCCTCTTCCTTCCTTCCTCTTCCTTCCTTCCTCTTCCTTCCTTCCTCTTCCTTCCTTCCTCTTCCTTCCTTCCTCTTCCTTCCTTCCTCTTCCTTCCTTCCTCTTCCTTCCTTCCTCTTCCTTCCTTCCTCTTCCTTCCTTCCTCTTCCTTCCTTCCTCTTCCTTCCTTCCTCTTCCTTCCTTCCTCTTCCTTCCTTCCTCTTCCTTCCTTCCTCTTCCTTCCTTCCTCTTCCTTCCTTCCTCTTCCTTCCTTCCTCTTCCTNAATCAGAACGTAACGTGTGAGAGTCCGTTCTTGCAAAAAATCCCGGATTTTTTGAACCTTTTGCAACTGCGCGTTTCTACAACTCAAAAGGGAAACGAAGATGTGCTGACTGCAGATTCGTTACAGATGCAGTACGCGCCCAGATTTCCATCAAAAAATCCCGGATTTTTATGAGGAATGGTAAAGGGAAGCCTCCGATGGAGATTCCGCACACAATTTTTGTGATTCGTCGTTACCGATTTTATGGTATAATATATTAACTTTATTAGAATAAATATTCTATTTAAGTATAAAATAAATTATTTAAATATTTATAATTAAATATTTTAAATCAAATTAAGTTATAATATTTTTTTTGTTTTCTTATTATTTATCCTTTATGATATTTGATATTTTAATATGTAATTATGTAATAATTTGATTTCTATTTAATAAATTATATATTTTGACATGTTTATCGTGCCTCAATTTCATTTTTGGATTTTTAAGAAACATAATTTCTGGGATTTTGCATGTCGATTTTGCAGAGGTTTATAGGTTATATTTTGCGATCCAACAATATAACGTGAACAAAATATGATCTTCAGTTCAAGAATCAAAAGAAATAGATTACCTGAATGTTTCAGCCCCGGTGTGCAGGTAGCTAAACATGTTAATCTCTAATATTTTCATTTTTGCTGGGGGCGGTCACGAGTTTTCGCCTTGATGAACAGTCTGCACCTTGAATTGGTATTTCTTTGTGACCTTTTCGGGATGGTTAAATGACCCTTTGAAAGGATAAGTGACCTCCAATTAGGGGATACAAAATCACATTGAATCACCTGGTTTGTATAATATGGATATATGATATATTCAAATCCCCTGTAAATAGGATCAACGATATCAACTACCACTCTCACGTGCTTCAAGTTTCCTGAACCATAGCACTGAATCATCCAAGGATAAACAGATCACCTACAAAAGCCCGTAAAATTCACCTCCCACTTGCATGTCCCCGGAAGTTAGGATCAAAGGTTGGTAAGTGGGTTATAACCCCAATAGACACCATTGTTTTTTTTTGTAGGTTATAACTATTGATCCTAACCATTGATCCTAACTTCCTAGGACATCCCCTCCCACGCTTTTCTCGAGTCTCCCGAGCTAAAGCTTCAGCAAACTCTCGGAAATTCTCCAGCCGTCGGAACAGGTCCTGCTTTTGAAAAAAGGAAGACCCGCCACCTGGTTTTGTATGTTCTACAAATGGAGTTCAGTTGAGTTTCATCTCAAAATTATTGGACATCCTCCAACAACAGGACATACCAAATTGAATAAATATTCATCAGTAATATCACGAGTAAAGGGGGACATGCTCAATTTTATGCAATTTCTTTGCACTTTGTTTTCCCAGTTTCTTCGAGCTTGAAATTCTTCAGTTTGATGGGTGAATGAAAAAATCCAAAGAAATCCACGAAGACATGAAACCACAAGGTACTGTTGATGGAAGAAATCCTTCCATCTATTGGCTTATCATGGCCCATTACTAAGCCACCTTTTGGGAGTTGGGCCGTCTACTTTCACCTCAGTGTAAGATGTGTAAGTGTAGATAAAATTTCATTGAATTGGGGAAACGTATGCAAACCTAAGACGCCAAGACTGTTGGTTCAAATCAGTTCAAAACGTAAACACAAAAACAGTGTTCATCATCCAGCACTTGAGGACAAGAGTGTAAGGCATTCTGCCTACATAAGAAGGAAAAATATGTGCTTAGTGGTTTCTTGAGCTACACAAAGCACAATTCAATCACCAATCACAACAAATTTGGATGCCTCAGGCCGAACTTCTTCAGAGACGATTTGCAACTCCTGGGAATCAATGCTGGACAATTGGTGGAGGAATTTTGAAGGGATTCGTGCGGATATTTAACAGAAACTCACTTGAGCCACGAAAAAAACACTCCTACTTTCCATTATACTGGTTGGTTAATAGGGATCCTTATACTGGTTTACTATAATCCCCATATAACTGGGTAGTATAATCCCCTATATAACCTAAACAACCAGGGGCCCTTTTTTCATTGCTCACTTCACCTGGTCCGGCAAAACGGCTTCATCCTGTTTGAGGGGCACGATTGCTGCTAATGAAGAGTAAAAGTCGTGTGTTTGGTGATTCGCCGTTGGCAACGGTGGCACCTACGGGTAAGAATGTGCCCACTGTTTGGAACATGTGTAACGAATAGGTTTCATCACCAACATGCGAATTACCAATTCTATGACGTACCAGTAAACAATATATAAACAAAATAGGTTGATAAGAGACGCCCACTGAAAATTATTCAATGTATAGAGGAGGTTCTTTGGGACAGGGTGGCTATACCCAGTTTATACCCATGGGCCACCAAGACTAGTCGTGAACCGACGGATTTGTCGGTTCCATGGCAAATATGGACTGGAAAAATGGGTAACATAAGCACTACCATGGGAAACCACAACCTTCATTTTTAGGGGTTATATCCCATATATTGAGGGTTTTCCTTCATTTTTCTTGGTTTTGGGGTCCAAGGGTAGTTGGTGGTTTTCAACCCATCTGAAAAATCTGTTCGTCAAATTGGGTTCATCTTCCCCAATTTTTGGGGTGAACATGGTTCAAAAAATATTTGAGTTGCCACCAACGTTTCGATCACCTCTCGATCGTTGCTCTGAAATGATTTCTCGATAGGAAATGTTGGACATGTGCGGCGTATACCTCGATAGGAAAAAAACATCAAATTCGTTTTAGTAGTTGGTAAATTCATCCTCAGTAGTTCCCACAAATTTTCACAACTCTGCACAGTCCCTGGGGTGAAAATCATAACAATATGACGTCATATTGGAAAGATCCATATATTCAGTAGATGGGATCCACCCGAAAGGGGCAAAAAAGCCCTGTTATCAAGTCAGTGGACCCCACCCCCAAAAATCCATATTGGTTTTCAAATCTGGAAATTTCTTTGCATTCCCAACCTTATCCATGCTAGTTGGTGGTTTCAACCCTTTGAAAAATATTAGTCAAAATGGGAATCTTCCCGAAATAAGGGTGAAAATAAAAAATATTTGAAACCACCACCTGGCATGGGACGATTGTATATTTACCTAATTATATACATGAAAACCTAAAAATATCCACCAATCATGTAGGTATATACATGGAAGAAATCCCATTCCCAACCACCGTTTGGATGGTGCGAAAGACAAAACCCTTGGTAAATAATGGTAGATAAACTACCGTTCCCGCAACTGGTGATCGCCGGATTTCTGAACGGGACTGGTATAATTGGTGTGTTTACCTACATGAAAACCCATAAATACCAACCAATCATGTAGGCAAATATACAAGTCCCATGGATGGTATGGGATATTGAACCTCCACATCCACCCTTTCCCAAAAATGTCCCCAACAACCCAACGGGCACCTGCCGCTGCTGTAGCCGGCAAACAAGGTCGCCCATCTGTCGCAGCAAAAATTTCGTCAGCGGTGCTGTTGACATAGGGCAAAATACTATATATATGTTTTGACATACCTGGATCATCCATATACGTAAAATTTCTGTTTTTTGGTAGGTTTTTTTGGGTGAAAAGCACACATTTTACACACTTGGAAGATCCAGGTATTCCTTCATATTCCTTTCCCTCATTAAGCTTTGATGAATTAAAATAACTCGTTGTTGCATGATTGAAAGGTGGTGCATACTGTCTTGTCGAGATTCAATCATCTCAATACATAGCGCTGGACATCCAGACCCGACCTTCAATGTCTGGAACCCACCGTGCGGTTCCATGACCCCCCCAATAGGTGGAAACCTGCGGTTTCACCCCCTTTCTGAGTCTTGAATCTTCTTGTTGAACAAGGAAGAACACATTGAATTCGTGTGGATGAGTCTACATGAATTTATGAAGATGAATAATTGTTTTGGGACCATTTCCAGGCAGAAAACAACCATTTCCCCACTCCAAAACTACCTTGTGGAAAGATCGGTCAATAGTGAAGTCATTGCATCGGTTGAAGAGGATCCGCTGTGGTGGACACCATTGCTGGGCTCACTAATCTGAATCTGGACCTGCGCTGTTGAGAGCCTGCAAATGCCCAATCTGAACTGCGCGTTGCAAGCCCTGGTGTCGGCGTGACGCAGAAGACTGGCACTGCCACTCTTCGTGTGCCTTTCAAAGCAAATTGCCTTGCGAGTCTCAATTTGGGCAGCTCCAGTTTCTCCAAAACCGTAGCTCAGTCTTGTAGATTCCTCTAAAAACCGCGCCGGCACGCATGTAAAAACCAGTGGGCAAACAGGCCTCCCTCGAAGGTGAGGCCAAAGGACTGTCCTTCGGTACGGGTTGCAATCAGTTGGCATTATGCCACAGCGGGGCCAAAAGCCTACCGTTTTTGAGGGCTGGCTTGTCAGAATTTTCATCTGGTTGTCCCAGCTATCCTCCAAGTTGCTGGTGCTTTTTTTTCGACAAGCGAAGAATGCCTTGATTGATGACCTTTTAAGCAGGCGATAGTTGGTGGCCAAAAGCCTAGTGATTCAGTTCATTCCGGACCTAATCCCGGCAAAAATCCTGTTCACATCTGGATTCTCCGGGTTGGTACACCACCAACCTTTAAAGACCATCAATTCATACTTGCCTCACCTAAGTAGATGTCAAGGATGATGTTTAAAATGTTTAAAATAATGAACGACTCAGGACTCAAACATATCAGGTCCAAATTGGAGATCAAACACTTTGTTCCTTTGCAAAAGAGATCTTGACATGAAAACGATCGAAAAATTGCAAGACAAAAAAAAAAATCACCAACCTGAACTGAATTGTCTGGAAAGATGTCTTAAATGTGACCTCTCCATTACGCACTCAGTCACTCTACGTATGCTATCTGAGCGCACATCTATCGTACGTGCACATGTAATCTGAAAGTACTAAAACAGAATTATCCGTTCTTTTCAATATAAACCCAGCTATCGAGAATCTTAAAGGACAGTGGTGGTTCAACAAGTCCGTTCATAAAAGCCTTTACCCCGCCAACATGTGATGCTGATAGTGCGGAAAACACATCTTCCAATCCATTTCTGAAACTTCAAAGTCTTACTTTTCAGGCGTACATATTGTACTGTATATACATTGGGTCATGCCTAAACACTGTAACAGGGGATTTTCGACCATGCTGCCGGTGAAACCGGCGATACTCTCAAACTGAGATAGGGGATAGTAAAGGTTCATAAAGGTCGCTGTAGAGAAATGAACATAGTATAGATTATTTACCCACTATTTACCCACTTTGAACCCTGTCTTTGGCAACCCCCAATGTATATTTCAATAGAAGGGTTCCGTCAACGCATGACTTCGAAACATCACAAATCTGAAGGCCTCTTCCACCAACTGCGCCACGCTCGTTTCCTTGGGGAAGACCACTTATATATAGATCGACTCGTGTTTTTGTTCGGTGAATCTCGGGAAAATCGTTTTTGTTCTTTGGAAAAAACCAGGAGCTGAAGACTTTCAACGTTAAGAGTTGTTATGTATAGACGATGTTTTGCGAATGTTTTGTGAATGTGTGTATTTCACATGTCGACACTGTGAGTCTGTCCAGGGCTTACATATTCAATAAATCATGGGTCATCTGATTGAATCTTTGTTAGGGCATTTTTGAGGTTCCCTATCTCGCGTCGTTGAAGAACATCAAAAATAACATGACGACAATGTAGTTGTTGGCGGTTTCTGGATTTCAGGAAGCTTTCAGGAAGGCTGAAACCTACATTTTGCTTCCATCGAAAGCTCTCGAAATCGATCTATTGGGTGAATACATGCATTCCTTAAAAATCCTTAAAAGTACCATAACCTTGATGCATGGTGGTTGGGAGACTACTTTCCTTTTAAGAAGGCCTATTTTCCAGAGCAAACCAAATGGAAAGTGACCCCTATCCACTGGCTCTGAAATTCGGTAAAGCCTATCACTTATCACTCCTTAAGCGATGCCAGGGATGCCACGTGTTACCACACATTTTTCAGAAACCCAGTCAACCACAAGAACAATGGGTACCAAACTTGTTGCCCCCTGTTGGAACAGTCCCAAATTAAAACACAGCAAAACGCATCCGAGGAAATGGTGAAACACAAACAAGTTCATGGCAAATAAACATAACTCCCACCCAAATTGTCAAAACGGCCCCATGGTGCACCAACTCTCAATACAGTAATTACTTGATGGATTAAAATGGTGGAGATCTCCATGGTACAACGTACAGAAATCAAAGAAAAGAATCTCCAGAGGGTGGAAAGAGATGGCCCATGTGACATGTTTTTTTTTCACCCAGCCGGGAAAATCCTAAAATAGCAAAAAAGCATTCCGTACTACTGTTGATGGAAGAAATCCTGCACCAGGGGATAGGGAGTTTATCCCATTATTCCAGGATTTGCATACATCCCAGGTAGTGCAGGATTTCTTCCATCAACAGTAGTTCAAGTGCGTGTATTCAGCACAGCCCTACAGCATAGATGAAACGGAATTATCTTATATATATATATATGTATACATTACCTTTTGGCTAAGAAACATCACCAAATTTCACGTCAAAATATATATCCATGACATTCCATGACCGTATCTTTATCAAGGGGTGGTTGACTTGGCCAAACGAATTTTCGAAATTATATGCTCTTAGTCAACTTAAACTAGTTGGTGGTTTCAACCCATTTGAAAAATATTAGTCAAATTTGATCATTTCCCCAAGTAGGGGTGAAAATAAATAATATTTGAAACCACCACCTAGTAAATCATTGCCAGTTCTGTGTGTCTTTTGAGGGTAAAAAATCAAACCAACCGACCTACAAACATCTCAAAACAGTACACACGAGCCCACGAAAAAAAAAAACAACGGCCTTGCTTTCCATTGAATCCTGGTTAGCGGGTTGTTTAATGGGGATCCTTTTAATGGTTTACTGGCTGGTGCTCATCCCTCACTTTGTTGCTCATTTACTGGTCATTAGGGTAAATGGTCATCCATTGCTTGCGGACAGCTCATCACGATTCGCACAACCCAGTGTATTATAAGTATTATAATCCAAAATTGTTAAACAATCAATCAAAAAAAACATCAAAAAAATCAGGCCATGCTACCAACTCACTCCATATACCACCAATCCAAACTGCCCCCCCGGTTAGATTGTCAGTTGAAGCTGGGGTAGGATTTCCATCCCGACTTACTCTAAACAACCCGTTTTGGGCTCCCGGAATCCTTCAATGGGAATCACCCAACCCCCCAAGGGCTGTTTACCACCAGGGCACCTGTGCTTGAACCGAAGCATTACCAGCAGCCTGGAGATTTCATCCGATCCAAATCATGGGATCCAAATGTACAGACAAAAAACATCCATGGTTTAGGAACATACAGTTACCATCGATGGGACGAACGGTATATTGACCTACATTTGGGTTTAAATTTATGGTACATGATAATCTAAGGTAATTAGAGGATTGTCTGAAAATGGTCCGAATCCAAGGTTACATGATAAGATCATGATAAGTATACATGATAAGTACAGTACATAGTTTTGTAGATCAAATTGGGCAACGTTGGAAAAATACAAACACAATGAAATACTGTTGGTTGATGGTTCAGAAATCCGGTAAACTCACCTGTTGAGGGAACGGTAGTTTATCTACCGTTATTTACCAAGGGTTTTTTCTTTCGCACCATCCAAACGGTCGTTGGGAATGTGATTTCTGAACCATCAACAGTAGTTTAGGAATTATAGGATCTGACATTTGCCAAATTTGCAGTATTTTTGGAATATTAAATTTTCTTAGCTCATGGTTCATTTGGTGGTTTGTAGCCCCGTGGTTTGGATTCCTGGGATCCCCTTTATGAAAGGGATTGTTACTTAGGGGCATCCCGAAACAACAATTTACCAGAATAGTTGAGCACAAATGCGTGATATTTTTGTGGTGGTGATTCATTTAAAAAAACAGGTCACCCCCAAAAATCAATTCCAAGAAAAACAGAAACGAAATTGCACTTTATAAAGTGTTTCTTTGTGTTTTTTTGTTTAGTATGCAGTCCCCAAGTTTTTGATTTGTCCGAATCATAGCGAATATTAGAAGTCAAACAAAACTAGAAAGACCATTCCATGTAGATGCAGAAATGTTTGCATGGCGAATGTTGCCTCTTTTTCTTTGACACCGAATCACTGCATTCAAAGAAATTTTGGTTATACCATTGTATACCTCAAACATACAAATATTGTATATTATGATGTACAACGGCAATATCGAACAACCACATGGATCTGGGTTTGATGTTCCAACATCATCAATCATATATTTGTTACATGACTTCCCACCTATGTCCAATCAGTTTCTGTACATCAATGTTGTCAATATCTACTTGGATGCTCTCAAGTAGAACGGGTATACAAGGTTAATGTGGCGAACCTCTTCAAGACTATCACGTCTACAAGCGGAGTTTATCTTTGGATATTCATAAAGCATACACTAGTTCTTAAGCACACTTCACTGATCGATACTGATTGCATCAACCTGGGATCATCCAAAAACTTGACCCTTTGGTTTTGTGCAAGAAACTGCCTATCATTTCCCCCATGGTCTCTCCTGCCCACATCCCATCCCATCATCCTATCATCCCCGCCACCTCATCTCCGACAGTTGCTTCTGAGCGGGGCAGGACCAATATGGACCGTTGGTTATTCGGGATGCTTTGGTGAGGTCCGGCGATAAGGGAAGTATGATTTGTTTCTGGCAAAGCTGTCCAACATTACTTGGTGGTTTCACCCTATTTAGAACATATTTTAGTCAAATGGGATCATTTCACCCCAAGGAGAGGGGGTGAAAAAACAAAATAAACCGCCACCTCAATCCTTTCATATTGATGGTTCAGAACTCCAACGAACCACTTAATCAATCGATAGGTAGACAATCCCACTGTTGAGATCGGATTTTGTACATCCCAGGTTGCTACAAGCTAACTGATGCATTTCCTGAAAATCGATGCGACTAAAGTTTGTCACTGTAGGAGCAATAGGATGCAATAGAGTCAACAAAGAATACATGTCAAAATCATCATCTGAAGATCTTGAAAGTAGATTCTTCTAAAAGGCACAGTTTCTACCTCCAAGGGGTGCCATATTGATGCTAATGGGTGCCATGAAGCAACCGGCTTGAGGTGGAAAACATAGGTGAAGATAAACAAATTCTGATTGAAACGTATTGAAAACACCCTACATTTGGAAGGGAGACAACCCAACTTAGGCGACTTACCAACCATGGTTATTAACCACTTACTGTTTGGGATCATCCAAGTAGGACCCATTGTTGATGCTTCAGAACTCCTCAACCACCTGGCATCATTTTTTAAGAACCCTACGCAACGATGGGGCTATTTCAACCATCTCAACTAGGTCGGCACCTGCTTCTGGTAAGTCCATGCTGGGCGGTTGAAAAGGATTCAATTGAGCCTCAGTGGGTCACGTCAATGGGGGTTGAACTTTGAGAACCATGATGGATGGATGAGCACTCAGGACTCAGGAAGATGATGGTACATCCACTCCGTGTTTTTTGACAGCAAGTGCTGGAAAAAACTCATGAACAGTCCGACACTTACTATGGCTTGTAGCCCCGGAGATTCTACAAAAAAACATCCTCTAGATGTCATGATAGATAGAGACGAGGGTCATACCCCGTTGTAAAAAAAAAGGAATCAACCCCGTCCTACAAAAATCAAACGCCGGCATGGAAAAAAACAAACCCCGCCATGAAAAAAATACAATCTCCGTCATGGTGCCTCACATGTACGGGGTCACAAGAAGTCATGGCAGCGGTCAGTGAGTACCAGTACTGTGCTTGGAGAGTCAACACACCCGTTAGCAGCCTCATATTCGGCATTGACGTAGGTTGACTCCAATGGTCAGCAGATACCGCGTTGTTGCTAAACCACAACCTCGACGCCTTGCGCAGCCAATCCACATCGGTACCCTGTTCATCTCCAACTTGGTCCCGAGGAAAGAAAAATCTGCGGCCTTCCTCCCAAAGCCGCTTTGGCGCCATGCGATCGAATGCAAAACCAATTCCTATATGTATAGTTTTTGAAAATTCATGTCTGCTTATGTCTTTAAGCCGAGTCTCTTGCTTTGACAAAGTTCGAAGACTTTTTTCTTTTTCTTCCAGGGTATTTTGCTTCGTATTATTTTCCAATTAGATATTTGATATTTGACAGAAAAATCAATTTGGAGAACTTTGGCTGTTTCCCAGAGAAATAGGTAAAAAAACATCTTAGTGAGCTAACTGTCGGTCAACTTCTTGGTAAACATTTCACCCGCCAAAAATCATCTACACTCACAAAAAGAACAAAAAAGAGTTCCCTTTCAGAATGTCCATGGAACCCTGTACCAGTGGATAAATAGTTTATCCAATTGTTCAAAGGTTTTGATATATACATCCAAGGTGGTGCAGTATTTTCTTCCATCAACCGTATTTCAACCCTTTTCTTTTCGGGATATCTTAATAGGACAAGTCCCATTGCTCTGTGCAGCTGACAAGGTTTAGTACAACTTCTCTGTGACCCCTTTTTGGCCAACCTTTCTTATTCTGAGATCTCCCTATCCATATTCCCATCGCAAAGCTTGATGAGGAAAGTTGTGTAGTAGTAACGCAATAGTCTTAGTAGTCGTCAGAGCGACTGGGACTAGTTTACGTGGATATACGTGGCAATAGTCAAGCCGTAATCGCAGCAGCAATAGTCTGGCACTAGTAGCAACGCAGTACTGGTAAGAAGTATTACTCAAAGACACCTGCGGCGACCCTTTTTGACCGTTTCGAGGTTTTGGAGGCCCGAAAAGGGTCGCAGTGGCCGCCCCTGGCAGGAGCCCATTCCGTATAGCCGTAGCAGTAGCGCACCACTAGTAGCAGTGGCAGTGGTAGTGGCAGTGGTAATGCGAATAGCCGCAGCAATAGTCTCGCACTAGTAGTACTGGTAAGTATTACTCACAAACCTGTGGGGTGACCTGCAGACCTGTGGGGTGAGCCTTTTTGACCGTTTCGAGCAACTGCAGGCCCGAAAAGGGCCGTAGTGGCCGCCCCTGGCAGGAGCCCATTCCCTATAGTCGTAGCAGTAGCACCACTAATGGCAGTAGTAGGAGTGGCAATAGTAAGTAATGCCGTCATAGTCGCAGCAATAATCTGGCACAGCAGCAATGCAGTACTGGTGAGAAGTATTCCTCACAGACCCCTGGGGTGACCCTTTTTGAACGTTTCGAGCCCCTGGAGGCCCGAAAAGGGTCACCAGACAGTATGACGGCAATCAGGAATAAAATCATAACGTGGTAAAATATATGCAAAATGAAGTAAATTTCTTGTATAACGTAGTTGATTCTTTCAAAACGGGGTATGACAACCATCTTTGATAATTTCGCCATTTAGCTCATGTCCGAGGCCATCTCTGGTAGGCCATATCTTCTGCAATGGGTTCACGGGTTTCCGGACAATCAAGGGTGAAAACATTGCTTTGGGAGACGCTCCCTGGCATGTTCAAGAGCTTGGTTGGTTGGTTGGTTGCTTGCTTGCAGTTTCCCTTGGCGACGGATGGACCCTCTTCTTGACATAAACCAGAATACCCCAAATTATGTTTGTACAAACTTAACCAATGAAGAATGTTTGATTGATGTTGGTTACCAGCAATTTAGGAAACACACACACACACATAACTTCCAAAGAGATACCCTACAGGATCCGGGTTTCACTTGAGTTCTCTATGAAGCGAGAAAAAAATCTACCTGCAGATCACCAGCAGGATAGGTTGGGGGGATCCAGTTCCCAAGTTTCCCCATTTTAACAAAAATCCAACTATATCAGTGCTGTATAAACAAAATCAGCTACATGTGTTCCTGGTTGGTGGTTGAACCACCCATCTGAAAAATATTAGTCAAATTGGAAATGTTCACCAACTAGGGGTGAAAATAACAAATGTTTGAAACCACCACCGAGGTTCAATGTGTTCATACTATAAAAACCCGTGAGGCAAAAGATCTATGTAGACAAATCAACATTTTTTTGTACTCCAGAACTCTACGTTGAGCGATAAAACATGAAACTCTTAAAGATATGTATTCTTATTGAATACCTAGGAATTGTCCAGCATGTTTAATGATGTACTTATATAGATTTGCTTGTGGGCTTAGAAAAAAATATTATCCCAATAAATGGTGGTTAAAATGGTGATTTGCCATGGTACAACGTAAAAAATCACCGTTAACACACATCCAAATGTATGCACCAAAAACGGACTTTTTACCTCTCCCAAACCAACCAATCAACCAACCAACCAACCAACCAAACACACCAGTTTCCCACCTGGGAGTCGGAGTTCCGCCGAGAGATGGATGGTTGGCCATCCGATTCAAAGTCTGGGAAGCCCTTGGCAACCAATCATCAGCTTCGTCAAGGCGAAAGGATACTCGGTCGACAATATTGACATTAAGTTTTACAAAGACCAGGTATACATGGGGATCCGGAAATCCCTGATTTCTCATGGCTTATTATAAAATTTTTCCCCATATAATTTGGGTAGGTAGAATCCCCGATATATTCCTCAAAGCACAAAGGTATTGGTCTATTTATGGCTAATCAACCAATGGTTAATAAGCCGTGATCATAAGACCTTACTTCTTGGGCGGGGTACGTTAGGGGGTTGGTTGATGAGTCATAATCTACGAAACATTACAAAAATGGGAAACCTTGAAATGGCAAAAAAAACATGCAGGTCAACACACCAAGTTTCACCATTGAATGGATGTCTGGGATCCTTTTTTTTTGCATTTCACCAAAAAAACAAGTTTAAAAAAAAAAAGCTCGACCGAGTTATCCACCCTGAAACTAACATTTTCGCCCCCTGACAATGGAGGCCCCTTGGCATCTCAGAGATTTCGAACTTGGAAACCACCATTTTTTCGGGGCTTTTGCTGTTAGTTTTACCCAGGATATTAAACAAAAAAGGGTCAAGCCTGGCAACTCGGCGAGTGCAAAAAAACAATACAATTTGCCAAGGAGGGACCAGGGATGAATGGATTTAACCATCCAAATTGGTCACCTTCCATGGTGATCTAGAATATAAATTGGTGGTTTCCAAGCATTTGAAAAAGATATTTAAGGTCATGTTTTTTTGAATCTTTTTGGGTAGTCCTGCCTAAAGACTGCGTAAAACCAGTGGAAATTGTGATCATGAAATCTTGAGCATTTTGTTGGAAAGATGGATATGTTTCGTTCTGGGTCAAGGCTGCTGGGTATTTCTACTTGGAGGATGGGCGTTTTCAGTGGATGTTTCAGTGATTTCATAACCATGGCTGCGGCTCCCTCCTCGGAACTAACATATCCCCCCCACCAAGGCACTGTTGAAGATATGTTAGAGTTTTGTGGAGGGCAAGTCCCCTGAAGATCGGGTTGTGGTTATCCTTCCACATGGCCACAAAAATGGCTTTGTAAATGGGAGTGATCCTAACCACTTAGTAACTGGGATGATCCTCCAAGTACACCCCTGAAGATTAACATGGAACATAATTCCCTGGAGGTTTGGTTCAGATCATATTCCTGTCTAAATGTCTAAATGGGTGATGGCTGTAGGTTCCACTTTAATCTTCCAGGGTGTACCCCTTTGACTTCCTTTTTTGCCCCACAACCCAGGCACTAACTTCGCAGCATCCATCCGACTGGCAGTAGCAAAGGCACCACCACCTCCACCCTAGGCATGGCGGCTGGCATCTGACAGGGCATGACGGCATGCCTCAGGTATCATCTATTGTACATATATCAATATATCTATACCTGGATCTTCCAAATATGCAAAAAATCTGCCTTTCGGTAGGTTTGTTGGGTAAAAAGGCACAAGTTTTACACACTTGGAAGATCCAGGTATCTATATATATAATTCCATCCATGTATCCTAGAACCCAAACGACCCTTTTTTTTGATTGGAAAACGCCGTGTCTTTGGGGGGTTGACCTTCAAAAATAGAGGTCATTTGGGGTTCTAGGTATGGTATATTTACCTACCAAACATGGATGCTATAGGTACCTAAAATGACCCCGCCGACATTTCACATGGAAACCGAAAAGTGCTGGTTTGTAGATATTTTTCCTTTCCAAGGGGTCTTCTTCAGGTTCCATGATCATTTTCTGGGGGGTAGATAGAGATTTTTCATACTTCTTTGTTTTACGATATGTTCAAACATATATTTGGGATCTTTAGCGGTTCATCACTTGGAAGTGGTACTGCTTCTATTTCTTATTACATGTGATATTCCTGTGAAGGTTGACAGTCATCCTGGTGATGTTTGCCTCTTGCCTTTAGGTGAGGGGAGGAGGGGCCCTAGAACTCTCACATCCAAAGATTCTGAAGAATTTGACAACCAAAAAACATCAATACCTCCAAGATTCCTTCAAACATATGGCAAACTCAGGACTCCAAAACAGAACTGATAGGATGTTCCATTGAAAAATTGATCTTTAGGATACTGAATTTGGAGACATCAACTTGAACATGTGTATATACAAATATGTTTATAAATCACAACAGAATCAACAAATCTTATTTGTTTGATTGCATTGATTATTATTTTATATTTATATATATATATATATTTTGTGTATAAGCAGCACCCTTTCTATGTTTCTGTAGTAAGTAAAGATACAGAAATATCATCAAACGACTAACCTCATCCATCGGATCACGCCTCCATGATAGCAGAGGCAACCACATTCCTCCAGTTCAGATGTTTGAGCTCTGAGTTCGAATTTCAACTCAGAAATATCCTTATGTACTATGAATATATACAGTATATATAAATATATATATATGCATGATAGGTGTGTGTTTTCGTTAATCAGTCTTGTTTGCTCCCAAAACAGCCTCCCCCCGTTTGAATGAGATGATGATTTTGTTTATCAGCCAAGTCTCTGTCTGATTTTTTTGGGGGGAGGGAGAAGATTCCTCATATATCCATACGATATGATATACATCCCTATATATCCGTGATACTGTTGATGGAAGATTTCCCAAACAACCACCTGGTAATGGGATAAACTACCAACCTCAACTGGTGATCGCCGCCGGATTTCTGAACCATCAACTGTAGGTGTTTTTCTTCTGCCAGGAATTTGCGAGTTTACCCTAGTGGGATGGATCCATCGCGTCATGACGTGACAAGGCTTCGAACCAACACCAACGAGCTTGACAAGGAGGGTATAGATTGTATATACTTATTTAAAAGATATATGCTATAAAAATCAAAAAATGTAAAGTAACACTATGACATAGTATATATAACCATGTATGTGTAATGCCTCAATTTAGTCAAATTTTCAAGTACCCAATTATATTGCATGCAAATATTCATTACAAGAAAGAACATAAAGTATAGGAAGGTTTTCACGCAACTTTCAAGTTGCTATATACAACAAAGCCTGGATCTGGATCTATCTCCATCAATACACATCCAGGACGTGTATTGATACATATATCACTTCTGATCTATTTGTTTGTGTTGCGGAAAAAATACTATTCGGTCTGGCCAAATTACAATTTTGCACCAACCTAGATATCCCTGAAACAAGAGATTTCCCTTACAATTCACCACCATTTGGTGGCCCAAAACTCGTGTTTTCGGTCGCGATGAAATTTGACCAGATTCGGTAAATACAACAAACAAAAATAACTCATTGACTCAGCTGTTGCCATGCTTGGCTTACTTGTTGACCATGGTTTGACCTATCAAACTTTTCCGGATTGTCCTGTCCAAGTGGTCGTCATCTGATGCTGCGTCTTTGTCCTGCGTAACTAACCCGGCAGGGTTTTTTGGTTCAGCCAAAACAGGATCACAAAAGGCCCTGAGGATTTGTGGTTTGTAAAAGTTATGGGTATATCGAGGTATATATATATATATATAAACACATACATGGAACCTGCTTGTCCTCTATTTGGGGGTTGAACCCTCCAAAACAAGGCCTTTTTCAGGCAAAACAAGGGGCCCCATTTGGGTTCTAGGTTTTTATACATATGTCCACCAAGCTTGGTTTTCCCTCAAGGGGATTTCCTGTAGAAATTTGAGGGTTTTTGGTTTCAACCCCTTTGAAACATATTTGTTAGAAGATGGATTTTTCCTAATCAAGGGGTAAACATGGTGAACGGTGAACCATTGACACCATGCCTTTGTCTGAAACCTTAGTCGTTTAGTCGCGTCCTTCTAAAATTTGGGCTAGATTCATGGGCAAATTCAAAAAAAACACACGAAACCAGTACCACTTGACTGGGTCTTTTGAAGAAGGATATGCCGATATGCCCCATTTACATTGACCAGAGTTTTAGTACCTCAAATTGCCAAACGTAGTTTTTGGTAAATTATAGCCAATCTATTGATTGTGCGGGTCAATTTTTTGAAGCAGCTCCAAAAAGTTCTTTGACAAACTTGTCGCTCCAAAATGTATTTATGTATTTCTTATGACGTCGTGTAGAGTGGCGGTTTTCCCCTGCAGGGTTCCATCCGCAAAATGTTGATGTCAAAATACTCGAAAAAGTGTCGTGCTGGTTCTCAGCAATTTTGTTGCCAAGCAAAAATGGATGGTTCAACCTTGAGGTACTTGGCGTTCCGGATCACAGATTTGGTCGTAGTCTTCTCTCAAGGGGTGAGCCAAACAAAAAAACAGGAAAACAAAAACAATTCGTGCTTAAATGTGTGGTGAATAAGATCAGGCCATAAACATCCATAAAGTGTGACACCATGTGAATTTTAGCTGCAACTTTCATGAAAGAATGGTTTCCTAAAGTGCGTTTCTAGCACAGGACGTAACTTCTTCATTCAAAGAGTCATTCAAAACATCATCCACACAATTGCATCTTCACTGAACACCTGCATTGAAATGCAAAGGCAACATTAATAACACCTAGATGTACCCAGTTCATTTACAGCTGATGATCCACATTGCTATACAAAAAATTGGTGTCCTCTTCATCGCTGCTCATTCCAAATAAGCAAATCTCGCCCTCTCCAGGGTTCTGCTCCCGTGGAGCAGCACCAGTACCTAATGGTAGCCCGGGGCACACCATGAAGTTGCTCACAAATCCACCCCAACAACATGACATGAATTTCGGGGAATAAAATTAGTGCTGGTCAACCTACCTACCCCCCCTTCCTAATGTACCCCCCACCCCCAGAAATCAATCCTTATTAAGGGCGTATCAACCAATGGTTTCCTTTAATAAGGCCTTAGGACCCCTTATTTCTGGAAGATTTAGTACGTTACAGGGGGGGGTAGGTTGACTAGCCAAGACAAAAAGGGTAGGAACATATGTTCTGAAAAGCAATTGGAAACAAGGAATTGGAACCGGAACCGATTTTCCTGGATTTTGTGAATTCCGAACCCTTACGAATGCCCCAGGTTTAGGTTTTTTTTCGCAAGAAAAGGGTTGTCAGAGATTTTGCCGTGACAAATATGTTCTATTGGGAAAACTGTGACCAGAAGTGCTTGATACCAATCTCAAGAGTCGCAACCATTGATTGACTGCAGGATTCACATATTCACCTAGGACACGAGTAGAGAAAAACCAACGATTTCTGTCTTGAGATTACCCCCAAAAAAGAAACCCCCCTCAACTTGGATAATTCATGTTTTTCAAGCCAGTTCAAACCCAACCAGCAACGTTATAATATGTTGAAAGAAACTAAGAAAGATCTGGATGTTTCCCTAAACATGCCGTTTAGAATGCTGGATAAATTCAGGAATCTCCACCTGCCAGCGAGCCTTGGTTGAAAAAGCCATCAAGGTTGAGGTTTAAAACGTCCAGGGCATCTATGATGTCTTCATCAACTCCTGTTGTTTAAAGCAATCCCCCGAGGAAGGAAATGATGGAATGACAAAATGTACGTATATAAATGTACGTATAATTATGTAACTATTCTATTGTATTCTTATATATCTTATATCTTAAAGTTGATTACCTCAGCCCCTTAAAAAAATGGTTGTGATCCTTTTCTTGGTGGCGAAAACCTGGGTATTTCGGGTTCTGCCGACGTTCCATCCAACAACGAGGCTCCACACTGGACACTGAACCAGACCAGCCTCTGCCCTTAGCAACACAACAGGTGCTTTTGGGCACCAAAACACCAATGGCAATAATGAACCTACCCTAAGGCTCCAGTTTATGTCCCCCAAGAAAGCAGGCATTTCCCCTACCAGTACCTATGACATGGGACCCAGGGATTTTGAGAGTCTATCAATTCTATGAATTTTCGGGAAGGGTCTGGATTCTTAGGGATGGCAAAAACGGTTGGCAACGAGTGTAGATCAAACATGTAGCTGTATTCCTGTGTTTTCCTCACCCCTACAGCTACAGGTTTCAAAAACGGTAAAGGCACTCGCGTGGAAATTCACCCAACACTTATAAAATTTCAGCTGGAATCAAATTGAAGTATTCTGCTTAAATATACATATATTTATATATGTATACAAATATTAATATATATATATACATTATCACAGTACGTTCTACTTGAGACTGTTTACAGTGGCAGGTCATAACATATAGATCATCACATACTGCAAACAAAAATACTCGTCACAGTATACCTTCCCTGAAACTATCATCTCACCTTTTTTCAAAATATTTCTTCCAAGTCTCAACAAGGTCTATATAAACGGCTTCTTTAATGGTTGGGCTAGGAAAGTTCTGGGGGAGGAGAACTGCCTTACAAGATGGGCCCCTAGTAATAAATAGACTTCCAACCCCTATAAATGGCACAAAAAAAAATGGTTAACTGGGTTTTTCTTCACTTCCGAAATGGCCGTGGAGTTAATTCATCCTACTGAAATAACTGTTTTGGGCCCACCCTTGTAGAACCTTTGAGCCTTTCAGCAGGCAACCCTCAGCACCCCAGAAGTCAACTTGGAACCCAAATGACCCTGGAGGATTGAAGATCTCCAGTAGAAGGTTGTCGTGAAGGTGCCTGACGAATTCATGTTGGGCGTTCAGCGTCTTTTTTAATCATTACCCTCCCGAAAACTAACAGTTCGCCACTGAAAATAGGCCATCCCAGAAGGAAAGTAGTCTTCCAACCATCCATTTTCAGGTGCTATGCTTGTTGAGGGAGGGCACATCCTTTAAAGGGGGTTTTTGTGAAGCTAAAAATCCATGGGCACATAAAGGATATATTTGGGAAATATGATATTTTTGAAAATCTGGAATAGGGGAACACATTCAGTAGACATGTTGTCACGAAATGATTGGCGCATTGCTGGCGATCAATTTTTCGTCAGGTATTGTGGAGTCTCGTAGAAAATGATACAAACAAATAGATACAAATAGTTGGACAATTAAACAAGCAGCTGAATTGTTCTAGTTGGTGGTTGAACAACCCATTTGAAAAACTATAAGTCAAATTGGATCATGTCCTCCAAAAAGTCATGGGTCAAACTTTCCAAGATTCTTTTCAAACATACCACCTAGTTATTACAATTATTTCTTACCCTAAGAAAACTAAGAATCATTGGACCCTCCAATGGACGGGGTGAAAGGACCTGTATAGCAGGGGTGTATTGGTCCTCAAAATAGCCACTTTCAGGGGTCAGGATTCTTAACCTACTCAAAAGTGGAGAATTTGTTTCATAATTCTGGCCAAATGATGATATTTCCACCAACCTGGCTGTCGAGTCTGTTATCAACCTGGATTTCCCTGAAACAGGGTTTGCCATAATCACCTGAAACAACCCTAAAAAGGTAGGAGAAACCCTACATCACCAAGGGAAAAGCTACCTGTCAGTCTTTAGGGGCCCGATTTTCCCATGTAACAAGGTTCTTATGGTGGACCCCGTGAAATGGGTGTTTCCAAAAAATAGTGGTACCCCAAAATGGATGGTCATAATATGTCATAATGGAAAACCCTATTAAGATGGATGATTTGGGGTACCACTATTTTTGGAAACATCCAAATAGCCGGGGATTCCCCTTACAATTCACCAGCATTTGGGGGATTTTCCAGCCTCCGGACTCACGGAACGCGAGGTGCCAGTACCATGAGAACCATCAAGGGAACGACCCCTGGAGGGAGCGCGTGGTATTCCAAGGTCAGTGGTAGGATCTTACTTGGATGTCCCGGGACGGAAGTTAGGATCAATGGTTAGGATCAATGGGTTGTAATAAACCTACTTATAAATCTAGTATATATTGGAGTTTATAACTAACCCATTTAGAAACAATTTACTAACTTCCTGGGACATTCAAGTAGGAAATTCCCGCTCTAGCAGGATGTCGGCTTGCTTGTCACCACCAAAATCCTCAAAATCCAAGCCTTTTTGTTAGATACTCCCCAGAAAACTAACATGTCCCCTGAAAAAATGGTAGTTGGAAGACTATGCTTTCCTTTTAACATGGTCCCTTTTTAGAGGGACAAATTCGTGAATTTTCAAGGGACCTGGGTATTTTGTTGGTTCTCCTCGCGAGAATCATCCCTGAACATCGACAAAAACCCTGCTTCAGTTGACCCCGGTCTGACAAATCATCTGTAACTATCCCTCCATGAAAAATTCCAATTTCTTGCTTCCTGAAAATATTCCCCTGGGAAAAAAAAACACCGGACACATCCGAAAAAGGTGTTTTTGAAAGTTACATAGAAAAATATGTGACATGAGGATACATGAGTAATGTATCTTCTTCCAAGTTCAATGGAAACAAATCTTGGGAAAGCCACCGCCACCTTTACAGCGTTTCAATCAGCCGCACCTTCTTCGACCCCATTCAGGCAGATTGCTCATCCAAAAGGTATTCAAGTCTTCAGCTCCTCTAGGTGTTTACTGAAAACAACAACTCAACGCAAGAAGGGCAGTGGTTACTACGAGGTGAAAGTCGTTAATCCAAAAAGGTCTGGTGATTCAGTTGGTGACCTTTTCGGGATGGTGAGTTCACGTGACCCTTTTGGGATGGTTAAGTGACCTCCAACTAGGGGATAAAAAGGCCACTTTGAATCACCTGAAAAATACAAAAAAAATATATATATATATACATAACTGGATTCCAAACGATAGTCTCCTCAATTTTGAGAAATTTATGAAGCTGTTACGCTCCAACAAAAAAAAACTAACAGCAAATGGAACGCTGAAAAATTGTGGTTGGGAGACGATTTTCCTTTCCTTTTGGGTTTTGGCCTTATTTTCAGGGACTAATTATCTCAGTTTTAGGGAGTGTAATTTTTCAAACATTTGAAAACCCAAATGCTCAATGTATGGTATATTTACCTACATTTTGCCTAAATGTATGGTGAATGTAGGTAAATAGGCCATACATTGAACATCTGAGAAAGCTGGGAGCCTTTCAAACAAATCCAAGGTCTACTCAACACTGAAAGCACGACTCAAGATGGGGAGAGATGAACTTGGAACACCATTTCAATGGATTGCTGGCCCCCTCGATGTTATCTACTTGGTTGTTTCAACCCTGTTGGAAAAATATGCGCAAGTCAAAGTGGGAATCATTTCGCCAGGGTTTGGGGGTGAAAATAAAAAATATCTGAAATCATCTAGTTATTGTCCAGCAACTGGGAATCTTGAATGTTCAAATCATGCCATCCAGAAGTGGACACCTCAACACAATGGAATATCAGTTAGTTATGGTGACCCTCATCTCTCTGGGATACTTCTCGAACACACATATATTTTCTCCATTTGTTTCTACGCAATAGACCCCTGCAAAAGAAGATTCCTTTTGGACGCCGTCATTTTCAGGTTCCAACCGTTACACCTTTGGGGGTGTAACTGTCATAATTTACAAACCTAAAGTACACCCTGGTACCTGAAGGTCAAAATAGATGGCACAGATACCAAAAGGTAGATCAGTAAAGGGTCCTGATAAACCAATATGTAGGGACTGTGCCATCTACTTTTCAATTACTGTAAGTTAACATGTTGAACCCAAACATGATGGTGGATGGAAGATGATGTTCCTTTTCAATTGGATGATTTAGGCGGTGGGTCCCAGCCACTAATTTTCAGCGCGGCATCGTTCAACATGGGATGGAATTCTTCTCGTTTCAGGTCTCCTTCACTTGATGTCAAAGCCATCTTGTCCTCATATCCACCTGGCAAGCTGCAAATATATTTTCGAAAAATATGCTAAATCATGTGGTAAATCTCCTAAAATTTCTGGTAAATCATTGGTAAATCACATGTAAGATGGTGTGTAGTTCTCATGTATTGCTGCAACCAAGTTTCTTCCTAGGAATTGACCTCAGAGGTCTTTGAAGCCATAATGTATTTCTCATTGAGCTATCTTTTGAGGTCACGATCATGTGGATGGATGTGATTTCGTGTATTTATAAATATATATATATATATACATATATACCTGGATCTTCCATATATGTAAAATTTATGTTTTTTGGTAGGTTTTTTGGGTGAAAAGGCAAAAATTTTACACACTTGGAAGATCCAGTTATACATTTTGGGCCCCATTTGGGTTTTTTCTAGGCATTTTTCACAGCTCTTGGTACCCGAGAACCAGCACCAGTACGTACGGTTGACTCATTGGAAATCCTCTGAAAACATCAAGAAAGTGTGCCACTTTTCCTACAAAATGGGGTGAAGAAGTTTTCCATCTACAACCATGGAAATTTCATGAAATGCGATTAGTTGTTCTAGTTGTTGGGGGGCTTCAACAGGAGTCAGGTTTTTGTTGCCACATGGAAGCCAGTTAGGTATACCGGTATACCTGTATACTATATGCTCTTCATCAAAATTCTAGGGATCAACCTGCAAGAGCTCAGCTAGACTTGTGTAAGTAACGTCTTTTTTGCGGGAATCTCCCCCCCAAAAGAAATGCCAAGATACACCCCTGAAGATTAACGGCTGGAACATAATTCCCTGGAGGTTTGGTTCAGATCATTTTCCTTTCTAAATGGGTGATGGCTGTAGGTTGCAGCCGTGAATCTTCCAGCTCAACCCATTTTTTTCCTCAAGAGGAAGTCACCAGGACATGTACAGTAGATGATGTTTCATGAAAACTTGATTGTGCAACCAAAATTCGTGGATTTCTTCAACATCAACAATGGTGAAGGATATCTGAACCATCAACCAAATTGAATCGCCATATTATTACGGTAATGTCAGCCATGGTTTTTCAAAGGCCACTCAGAATTGGTTGACAAGCTTTCAGGCTTTCAAACATAACGGTTATAACGAGTTGATCGAAGCTTTTTGTCTCATTTCTATGATGGCTTCTTGAAAACAACCAACACTTCATGCTTTCCAATTGAAAGATGCAAACAATCACCTCTGGATTAACGCATACCAATTTTCACGCACTACCAATCCCATTCAGGTTACTGCCAACAGGATACTTCGATTAATAGCATGTCGCATACCACACCTATCCCAAGGCAGCTATCCCCAATCCTGCATCCCCTATTTTTCCATCCGTTTCGCCTTGTAAAGAAGGATCAGTACTGCTCAAAGACCTGACAAATCTTTGGAGCAAAAAGCCGCGACTTGTGGCCAAACTCCCAACAAAATTTAGCTTCAAGTCCCATGGAAATCATTGGATGAAGCAACGATTTAGATTATATAATTGATCTGTGGTTAGTCACGGTGCTTTCTAAGAAGCACGGTTATTTTGGCTTCTTGTTGTGCCAAATGCCAACAACAAATATTGATCTGTTTTGGCGTCCCTTGCATGGCCATCACTTGTTGACGCACATCATTATTGAATTTGACCAGCATCGGAATAGATGCCTTGCCACTAGCAAGGCTGCTTGTGTTTTCAGCAAATGCAATCATCCAAATATAAAAGCTACACCCCTGAAAACTAACTTCTATACCCAAATGATGGTATCTCCTTTTAAATATGGCCATTTTGGTATCTATAGTATTTTTATCGGGTGTCATTACAATAAGAGTTGAGCAGTGTTCAGTTCGCCCTTTCCTAGTTGTTCATCCTATGGAAGCCTGCTTCATAAATCGGGATATGTATTTCAATTTCATTAGGCTTTGGACATCGTCTATATCTCAAACTCACCAGCCCAAATGCTCACAGTATGCTATAGGTATACCTACATTTGCCCCCAAAAACTA